>JAMRXY010000049.1:0-28863 GCA_024447195.1 Panagrolaimus sp. LJ2414 | reverse complement strand
GAATTACAAAAATTGTACAAATCAATTGTTGAAGATGTTGATGGCAAAATTGAAACAACCTTTGAAACCCTCAAAAAAATTGCTAATGGAATTTCACCTGAAGCTGGACAATTAGTTGAAGAGCTTTACGTTAGTTTCTATCTAATAACAGCAATATATAAATAAATATGCAAATTTATTTTTAGGATATTGTTCAAAACAATGTTTTGACATTATTGCAAGAAGATGAAGCCATTGGAAATTTATTGAGCAATTTATTAAAGAATGTTGATAAACTCCTTCAACAACTTTTAAAAGATCTTGATAGACTTTTGTCATCACTTTTAATCAGGACTTAATTTAAATAAACTTCTCAATTTGGATGGTTTATTAAAATTAGATGGCCTTCTTAAGGATGGAGTTTTGGGAGCCCTTCTTGGTGAAAATGGCCTTGTCAATGGTCTTTTTGGTGGCCTTCTTGGTGGAAATGGTGATGGACTTCTCGGTGGTGTCCTTGGTGATAATGGGCTTCTTGGTGGAGTTTTGGGTGGAAATAAAGGTGGAAAAGGCCTTCTTGGTCTTGGAATCGGTGGAATCTTAAAGAAATAGAGATTTTCTATTAGCAGCAATGTATATTAATTAATTATACATTTCAATGTATCTCATTGTATATTTCTTCTTCCTTCATTTTCTCATTTATATTAATTTATTATTATTATTAATGTTTTGTACATAGAAAATAAAGCAGCAATAATTTATTAATATACACATACATTGAATATGTCACTATGCAAATTTTTAAAAAATTATTAATTTTTCAAAAGCAGTCTTTTTAAAAAAACGATTGACTTCGAAAAAAATGAGTTTTTTGTTTTATTCCGCCAACATAAAATTTTAAATGATTTCGAAACGATTTTACAATTCTAGAATATTCTTTTTGCCATGACAGAACTTTGTCATTTCGATTTGACCTATATTTCTCTAGGTTCCTTGCAATGTCAAACATTTTTTCTCTACTTGCAACCTCAAACTGAATCATATTCATTATATCTTTAATCACATCATTCCTAAAGGAATGATTGGTAAAAGATACTACAAATTTTTAATTGAATAGTTTTTGTGACAAAAAAATCAAGTTTTTTGAAGAGGTTTTTGCGAAAATTAGCATACTGTAAAAAAAAAGATTTTTTTTTCAACAAATTTTGGTGACCTTTTTTTCTTGTGATACCATTGGTCCACTGCATGTTTGATGTAAGGGGAAAAAGGAAAGTAAAGAAAGAAAGTTGAAAGGCGCGTGCATTTAAATGCATTTGTCTATGTCAGCTTTGATGTATTTATGGACCTTTGGGCATTTCCTTTGCGATATGGTAATAGGTGAGATTCCATGAATTTGGAACATCTTTTACTATGTATTTTGAGATTTAAGAGCGTGACATTCTTAATGGATGTTTGCTCGTTCGTTTATTTATATTCATTTTTAATGGATATATCTTATTATGCTGACTATATGTCAAAGGAAACTAGCTTATAACTATTCTTTTTGGATTACTTATACTAGTATATAAAAAAAGCAATGTGACTTTAAAAGTTAAAAAATCTTTACGGATTTTTTTACATATATAAAATAAGATATTTGTATTCGAAAGAAACATATATCTGATTGATCCTGTCTGATTGATGTGGTCATTTCAAAGATTAAGCCATGCATGTCTAAGTACATGTGTATTTAACACGAAACCGCGTATGGCTCATTAAAACAGCTAAAATTTACTTGATTTTGACTTTTATCCTACATGGATAACTGTGGTAATTCTGGAGCTAATACATGCATAAAAGATATTTTCTTTATGGAAATATTGCGTATATTAGTCTTAAAACCAAGCATTCTTTGGAATGTTTTGTGTTGAAACTGAATATATCATGCTAATCGTATGGTCTTGTACCGACGATATGTCATTCAAGTGTCTGATCTATCAACTTTCTATATAAGTATATAGTACTTATATGGTTTTGACGGATAACGGAGTATTAGGGTACGACTCCGGAGAAAAATGCCTGAGAAATGGCGTTTACATCCAAGGAAGGCAGCAGGCGCGAAAATTACCCACTCTCAGTACGAGGAGGTAGTGACGAGAAATGACAAGATCTATTCCTTCGGGGATGGATCATTGGAATGGTTTAAATTTAAAATCATTAAAGAGTATCAATGAGAGGGCAAGTCTGGTGCCAGCAGCCGCGGTAATTCCAGCTCTCATACTGCATTGAATTGTTGTTGCGGTTAAAAAGCTCGTAGTTGGATCTGTACATGATAGGTTAGTTCATCCTTTGGATTGTAACTAATACTAAATGTTTTTTATTAGATTTTTTTATGTCTTTCGGGGCATACGGAATCTAATGAGTTTACTTTGAATAAATCAGAGTGCTCAAAAACAGGCGTAAGCTTGTATGGTTTTGCATGGAATAATAGAACATGACTATGGTCTATGTTTTATTGGTTTTACTTACCATAGTAATGATTAAAAGGAACAAACGGGGGCATCCGTATCGCAGGGCGAGAGGTGAAATTCGTGGACCCTTGCGAGACGAACTACAGCGAAGGCATTTGCCAAGAATGTTTTCATTAATCAAGAACGAAAGTCAGAGGATCGAAGGCGATCAGATACCGCCCTAGTTCTGACCGTAAACTATGCCATCTAGCGAGTTTCGGGTGGATATTTTATATTTGCCCTTGAAACGAGCTTCCCGGAAACGAAAGTCTTCTGGTTCCGGGGGAAGTATGGTTGCAAAGTTGAAACTTAAAGAGTTGACGGAAGGTCACCA
This sequence comes from Panagrolaimus sp. LJ2414, assembly GCA_024447195.1. NCBI lineage: Eukaryota > Metazoa > Nematoda > Chromadorea > Rhabditida > Panagrolaimidae > Panagrolaimus > Panagrolaimus sp. LJ2414. The sequence goes on along the minus strand of JAMRXY010000049.1, from coordinate 26,064 downwards.
CCAGAAGTGGAGCCTGCGGCTTAATTTGACTCAACACGGAAAACTCACCCGGTCTAGACACTATAAGGATTGACAGATTGATAGCTTTTTCATGATTTGGTGGATGGTGGTGCATGGCCGTTCTTAGTTCGTGGATTGATTTGTCTGGTTAATTCCGATAACGAACGAGATTGGAGCTTTATTAAATAGAAGGTTTTTTTCATATGTTTTCTCTTTTGGGGATTTCAATAAAAACTTTTCTTCTTAATGGGATTTGCGGCCGCCAGTCGTAAGAAACCCAGCAAATAACAGGTCTGTGATGCCCTAAGATGTCTGGGGCTGCACGCGCGCTACAATGAAAATTGCAGCGCGTGTGACCATTTCTGAAAGAATTGGTAAACGAGTCAAATTATTCCGTATTTTGGGATCGAATATTGTAATTATTATTCGTGAACGAGGAACTTCAAGTAAGTGTAAGTCATCAGCTTACGCTGATTACGTCCCTGTCCTTTGTACACACCGCCCGTCGCTGCCCGGAACTGGGTTAATTCGAGAAGATTGAGGATTGTTTGTATTTTTATTCTTACGGATAAGAATACAGATGAAAATCAATTTGATCGCATTGGCTTGAACCGGGCAAAAGTCGTAACAAGGTGGCCGTAGGTGAACCTGCAGGCCGGATCATTACAAGAATTTTAAATATAAAAATTCGCCTTGTTAATAATATTGGAGCTTTATATAACAGAACGGCCTTTTGTCTGGTTTCTGTCATAAAAGTTGTAAATGTGATCGCCGTGCTTATATAAAACTTTTATGGGCAGTATTAATCCTTGTGATTAATATAGAATTAATGAGGTTTTTCCTTAAAAAGAAATCCGCCAGATAATGTTTTGTTTAATATAAAACAAAGTCATTTTACGAAAAAATATATAAAAGCTTATTCAGTGGATCACTCGGTTCATACATCGATGAAGAACGCAGCAAAATGCGTTATTTTTCATGACTTGCAAACTACATGAATGAAAAAGTTTCGAATGCAAATTGCGCCGATGGTTTTTAACCATTGGCACATTTGTTTGAGAATCATATATCTATACTATAGTTCTTTCGTGGAACTATGATAGTTGAAAGGTTTATTAGGCCTTTTGTATGGGAAAGTAAAGATTTGGTTATATGTTTGACATATACCTTTATAGCTTTTGCTTATCTATATAGAAATATATTTTGTTTTTATCTTTATGGATAATGCGTTATTTCATATTTTATATATGATAGAGTACTTGAATCGACAATTTGATTATTGTTCGAGATAAAAGTTTAACTCTTTTTATATTATATTTATGGAATAATGAGAAATATTTATTTCGACTTTTATGATCTCAAATCAAGTGTGACTACCCGCTGAACTTAAGCATATCAGTAAGCGGAGAAAAGAAACTAAAAAGGATTCCCTTAGTAACATGCGAGTGAAACGGGATAAGCTCAGCGATGAATCTCTTTGTTGTAATGGCAAAGCGAACTGTAGCGTATAGCAATTTATTATTATGGAATGTATAATATCTTAAGTTCTCTTTGACTAGAGTTCCATAGAAGGTGATAGACCTGTTAAGATATTTTATGCATTTCATTTGATTTATGCTTTGAGTCGGGTTGTTTGGAAACACAACCCAAAGTAGGTGGTAAACTTCACCTAAAGCTAAATATATGTATGAATCCGATAGCAAACAAGTACCGTGAGGGAAAGTTGAAAAGAACTCTGAAGAGAGAGTTAAATAGTACGTGAAACTGAATGAGTGGAAGCGTATAGAGTTGTCGAAAGATGGTAATAATAAGTTGTATATTCGTTTAACGGGTTGTTAAATATTTTCGCAAGATTTATTTAATGGTTGCAGTTTGCGGATATATGATGCACTTGTTGCCATTGTGCTGATACAATTGATTGAGATTTTTGAATCTATATTAGAGGGCATATCTTCGGATGTGTATCCTGGTATAGTGGAAAAAGTTTTTGGTTAATTGCCCTTTAATGGATAAAAGAAGGTATTTGACTGATCTTATATTAAAGTTAACGCTTGCGTTAGCTTTTTTATTTGATCCGTAAAAATGCTTTATGATATCTATTGAATATCAGTATAAAAGACAATCACCTATATGTCCCGTCTTGAAACACGGACCAAGGAGTTTATTGTATGTGCGAGTCATTGAGTGTTCAAAACTCATTGGCGTAATGAAAGTAAAGTATTCTTTATGAATATGATATATGATTGCTTTTTTACGAAAAAGCAAGTAGTATAGTCCCATCTAATTTGCTTGCAATGGGTGGAGATAGAGCATATGCAATGAGACCCGAAAGATGGTGAACTATGCCTGAGCAGGATGAAGTCAGAGGAAACTCTGATGGAAGTCCGAAGCGGTTCTGACGTGCAAATCGATCGTCTGACTTGGGTATAGGGGCGAAAGGACTAATCGAACCATCTAGTAGCTGGTTCCCTCCGAAGTTTCCCTTAGGATAGCTTCAACTAATATGAAATAGTTATACTCGGTAAAGCGAACGATTAGAGGTCTTGGGAACGAAATGTTCTCAACCTATTCTCATACTCTTAATGGGTATGATGTTTATGTTTCTTAATTGAACATGAGCATTGAATATAATAGTTGAAAGTGGGCCATTTTTGGTAAGCAGAACTGGCGATGCGGGATGAACCGCAAGTAAAGTTAAGGTGCCAAACTTTTTGCTCATGAGACCCCATAAAAGGTGTTAGTTGATATTGACAGCAGGACGGTGGACATGGAAGTTGTAAACCGCTAAGGAGTGTGTAACAACTCACCTGCCGAATCAACTAGCCCTGAAAATGGATGGCGCTCTAGCGAAAGACCTATACTTTACTGTTATACTATGTGAGAACAGAGTATAACATGTAGGAGGGTGTAGTAGTTAGCGTTGAAGGTTTTCATTGTAAAATGGACTGGAGCTTCTACTAGTGCAGATCTTGGTGATAGTAGCAAACATTCAAGTGAGATCCTTGAAGGCCGAAGTGAAAAAGGTTTCCACGTGAACAGTATTTGAATGTGGGTCAGTCGGTCCTAAAGAAATGGCGCATGCCATTTTCATTATGTGTGTTTTCGTATTTATATGGATTCGCATGTATTCTGAAAGGGAAATAGGTTAATATTCCTACACTATGAGAATACGACTATTTTTGTTCTTCGGAATTTTAAATAAGGGACGGTAACGTTATATGAAACTCATATACGTCATATATAGTTCAGAATAGAGATCTCATCTCTATTTAAGATATTTTGACCATGGAATGAGATCATCTCGAGATATGGTTAAAGGTATTGAAAAGCATAACGGTTTTTGTTATGTTCTGATTACTATATATGGCCCTTGAAAATATGAGGGATCCCTAATAATGTATTCCATAGCCGTACCTTATTCCGCATCAGGTTTTCAAGGTGAATAGCCTCTGGTCGATAGAATATTGTAGGTAAGGGAAGTCGGCAAATTAGATCCGTAACTTCGGGAAAAGGATTGGCTCTAAGAATCGAGTATATTGGGTTTTTAAATGAAACTTTATGAGTTGAATCATGTTTGAGGAATTTTCTTCGGAATGAACTTGGACTAGTGTTTAACTTGTATTGTGGATCTTTAAAACTTGTTTTATTCATCACGTATAAAACGTCAATATACACTTAACGATTAGCTTAGAACTGACACGGACTCGGGGAATCCGACTGTCTAATTAAAACAGAGCAAATAGAAGGCGTTTGTATGCTTTGACTATTTGTGATTTCTGCCCAGTGCTCTGAATGTTAATCTAAAGAAATTTATTTAAGCGCGGGTAAACGGCGGGAGTAACTATGACTCTCTTAAGGTAGCCAAATGCCTCGTCATCTAATTAGTGACGCGTATGAATGGATTAACGAGATTCCCACTGTCCCTATCTACTATCTAGCGAAATCACAGCCAAGGGAACGGGCTTGGTAATTACAGCGGGGAAAGAAGACCCTATTGAGCTTGACTCTAGTCTGACTTTGTGAAGAGTCATAAGAGGTGTAGTATAAGGGGGAGACTTCGGTCAACGGTGAAATACCCCTACTTTTATCGACTCTTTACTTATTCAGTAATACGGAGATTTTTCTTTTGAAAATTCTTTTTGATTTAAATATTCTTTTTTGAAAAGAATATGATCCGCACTGATGACATTGTCAGGCGGGGAGTTTGACTGGGGCGGTACATCTGTCAAATAGTAACGCAGGTGTCCTAAGGAATACTCAGTGAGGACAGAAACCTCACGTAGACTAAAAGGAGAAAAGTATTCTTGATCTTGATTCTCAGTACGAATACAGACCGTTAAAGCGTGGCCTATCGATCCTTTTGGAATATGAAGTTTATAGCAAGAGGTGTCAGAAAAGTTACCATAGGGATAACTGGCTTGTGGCAGCCAAGCGTCCATAGCGACGTTGCTTTTTGATCCTTCGATGTCGGCTCTTCCTATCATTACGAAGCAGAATTCGTAAAGCGTTGGATTGTTCACCCACTAATAGGGAACGTGAGCTGGGTTTAGACCGTCGCGAGACAGGTTAGTTTTACCCTTCTGTATGTGTTTATTGCGATAGTAGTCCTGCTTAGTACGAGAGGAACCGCAGGTCCAGACATTTGGTATATACACTTATTCGATAGAATAATGGTGTGATGCTACGTCTGGTGGCTTATGACTGAAAGCCTCTAAGTCAGAATCCATCCTAGACAAAGCAATAATATATTTGCATCTCGGTGTCGAGATGGCTTCTATATGCATTCTTTATTTTTGAATGTAGTACTGCCCCATTATATGTCCCGAAGAATTGGGTAAATCCGATTCCTTTGACAAAGCCTTATTACTAAGGTTAAGTGCCGGGGTGTAAGATTTCTTGCAAACGACTTGATTACTGGTCTCAGTGTTGTTCTCAGTAGAGCAGCGTTTATGCTGCGATCTGTTGAGACTTAGCTGAAGATTGGATAATCTGTTTTTATATGAAATATTTGTGTTTCATATCGACTTTTTTAATGGAAAAAAGTATAAATGAATCCATTTTATATGGGTTTTTGCATGTTTTGCATTTTATTTTTGACTTTATCCTTCATTGGATAGAGTTATAGATGAAATGCATATTCTATTTTCATGCATTTAACTCGTATAATTTGCATTTTTTATGCCATTTATTCCATAAGTCGATATTTGGATCACCTTTATTTTTTTTGTCGTTGTAAAAATTTGTGTTTCATGTCGACTTTTGGCATGAACAAAACAAATCAGTTTTTATATGGTAGCCAAATGCCTTGCTACTTATTTGAGAAAGGCATTTGGTTATTGATATTTGTGTTTCATATTGACTTTTGCCATTTTATTATTTTTGGAATCCATAATTTTTTTATTCAAAAAGTATTTCCCTTTTTAAATTCCCCCCTGAAAAACTACACTAAAATGATGGCAAAAGTCAACAAACAAATTTTATGCAAATTTTAATCACTTCCAGAATCCCTTAAATAACGTCAAAATTCATAAAACTTACTTTTTTATCATTTCCAGATTCCACACTTTTTTACCCAAAAAATTCCACTTTTAAAATTTTCCTTTAAAAACTACAATAGAATGATGCGAAAAAATCAGCAAACAAAGTTTATGCAAATTTTGATCATTTCCCAAATCCTCAGTTTAGTTATGTTTTGCAAAATACGTGATATAATTACAACATTTATTTCAATGCCCAATAAAGTTGCAGAATTTTTTATGTTGGGACCAGATTCAAATAACTATGTTTTACCTGATCCCAACAAATTTGCATAAATATATCTCACAGATTTGTCAGGTCAGAAAAAGGGTCCTATTTCAATACCTGATAAAATTGCAGAATTTTTTATGTTGGGACCAGATTCAAATAACTATGTTTTACCTGGTCCCAAGAAATTTGCATAAATATATCTCACAGATTTGTCAGGGCAGAAAAAGGGTCCAAGATAATGTCTGAGATAATGTCTTAGATAATGTCTGAGATAAAGCCTTAGGTCTAAGATAAGCTCATAAAGTCGCGTAAGGGAAGATCCCAAACTGTCTAAGTGTTGTATGTTACAGCGTAAAATGGTGAAAATTCGACTTGGATGAGATTTTTTTCAATTTGTTGCTATTCTCCTTTAAGCATAAAAGTTTCTGTAATGGCTACAGTAACCAAATTAATTAAAAACGTTTTTTACCACAAGCAATTATAATGATTCTCTTTGTTGATCTCTTCTTTTACAGTAAATCAAAAAATATTTTAAAGTGTTTAATACAAAAAATTCAAACTGTCACCATTTGTTAGTATTAAAACAATTGTTACTTTTACAGTATGTGTAAAAAAGAAAAAATATTCACAACATCTGTCAAACTTTTTTTACAAAAATTAACACACCGTATTTGCATATTACAGATAAATGGTTTAATCTGCTTTATTTCTTATAACCTCAAAAAAGTTAATGTTAGATTATAATAAAATTTGTGGCAAAAGTTGCTGAATCTTTATTAGTTTTTAAAAATGAAACAATATTCTTTAAATTTTCAACAATTAAAAAATGAAAAAATCTTAAAGCATTCATAATTTTGACGGTCGCGAGAATATCATCTATATTCTCGCAACGGTCTAAACCACTAAAAATTTTAAAATGTTCACCCATTGAAAAACTACCGTAAAATGATGACGAAGTTTTTTAAAAAGATTGTGTAAATTTTTGTTATTTCCTGAAATTCAGGATCAGCCCAAAAATATTACAATTTTAAACATTCCCTTGAAAAACTACACCAAAATGATGGCAAAATTTAAGATAAATATTTTTACTAGACCCAGGAGGAGACAATTAAGCATATTCTCGACGGTCGAAATCTAAAGCCAATTAGACCGTCGCAGCTTTTACAAAACACCCCAACTGTTATACGTTTAGACCGTCGCGAGAATATAGTTGCTTTTACCCTACTGTCGAGGGAAAGAAAAAATTTTTGGTTTTACAAAAAAATGGTGTATTTTAATAGTTTTCGGTAAATATGTAACTTACAGTATCCCCAAAAAAATTACAAAAATTGCAAACGCACTTCGATATTATTTTACTCAAAAATACAATATTAATATTTTTCACTTTGAATACGAAATACCGTGTTTTATTATTACAAACAAAATTAAATCGTTTTGTTTACCACAAAATTTAAAAATAATTAAAGTAATTTCCAACAAAAAAGTGATTACGGTCTTCATCTATTTTACAACATATTTTAGAAGAAACTTTAAAAATAAGCAATTTGGAATAAAGTCACGTTTAAAAAATTTTTAATTTATTTTAAAATACAAGAAAGTGATGAATCTTTAATAAAGAAATGATTAAGTTGCATCAACAAGGCAAATTTTTGAAAAAGGATAAATTTTGTGATTTTTCCATTAAAATCTTTTTTATTGGTTTCTTTTTAAGCAGAAGTTCAAAAAAGTTACCAGTAATTTTCCCCAAAACTGATTTCTGTTATTGTTTTAATCATAAATTTATGCCTTTTTAAAATTGCTGTTCTTTTCGAACTTTTTTATTTATGTTTATTTGCCTTGCTTTAAAAGCGTGGCTTTCCAAAATTTATTTAAATTCACCACAGATTTTGTCTGGGCGCCGAATTTTTACCTCAAACTTTTTGGGTAATTAAACCAAAGAAAAAGTTGTATTTTAAATAATTATTCCAGAACAAAAAATGCACAGAAAAAGAGGTGCATTTCTTCTCTTTCTTTGGCTGGAGAAAAAAAGAAAAAGAAAAAAATAGATCTCTCTCTTCTGTTTAAAAAAAACTGCTTTGAATGGGCAAAAAAGGCACAAATTTCCTCCCTTAAAAATATGCATTATTTTAAAAAACACTAAATATTTGTTTCTGTTAATGATGATATTAATAATATCCTTTTAGTTAACATTTTTTTCGAAAATTTAAAATTTATTGCAATCATTTTTTCTTTCATTATTTGCAACAACCCTTCTCTTTTCTTTTTTATTCACTAGGGATAAAGCGGGCCTTCGGCCCGCAAGCGTCCTAGTTTAAACTATAGAACTATTTTTTAAAAAACAAATTTGAGCTTCTAATTACAATCTTTCTATTTCAACTCTTCCGGCTTTTTCAGCTTCTGATAATTGTTCTCGATTATGAGACCAAAATCCTTTGTCGTTTGCGCTCATTTTCAATTCTCTTTGTTCAGAGGTTTGCTCAACAGGATTATTTCTTTGCCTTTCTGTTTGTCTTCTTTTTAGTTCTTTTTTATGAGCAGCTTCTTGAAAAGGTTTTTTTTGCAATTTTTCTATTTGGCATTTTTAGACTTTACTATTTCACAGGCTTACAACAAAAAATTAAAGATTCAATCACATTTTAATAGCAAACACACAACAAAGAGAGGATTAACCAAATAATTGGACGCTCCAAACCGCGTAGCAAAATTTATAAGTGAACTGTTGAAAATAGCTACAGTCACAGAAAAAAATACAGAAAACACGTTCGACGGTGCAATCTGTTTAAACGAAAATACAAAATGATTTGATTTGCTTTGTTGAATAGTTTATGCTAATAATAAATTTGTATATTTACCATTTCTTCACTCACAATCTCATGCAAATTATATTAAAGTGCATGAGTTTGCGCATAACAGTATTTGCAGGGCAACGTTTGAATTCATTGTTTGCTGTTGCATGCAAATTTTTCGTTTTTATTCTTCGTTTTTCGTTTTGTGAATGAAAAAATAAAAGCGTGACATCAAACGCACAAACTAAAGAACATTCTCCATTTATTTGAGGGACTTTTAAAAAAGGTGGATTTGTGGTTTTTTATAATTTTAAGTAGTAATGTTTACAAATCTCTGTTTTTTTCATTTCAAACCAATCTTTTTTTGCATTTCCCTTTCCTTTTTTTTATTCTCACTTTCACACTTTTTTCAACTTTCCTTTTCTTCTTCTTTTTTATGTGAGACAAAAAAGAAGAGGCCTGTTCGCTTGGGGTCATACCGCAGTGAAAGCACGCCATCCCGTCCGATCTGGCAAGTTAAGCACTGCTGGGCTCGATTAGTACTTGGATGGGAGACCTCCTGGGAATCTCGAGTGCTCCAAGCTTTTTTCATTTTAAAATTATATTTTTGTAATTTTTTTTGTCAAATTTGTTCCCAAAATTAATTGCATTAAATTCCAAAAAGCTGCAGCAACTTTAAAAAAGAAAATGCGATTATTTTAAGGGAATGTTTAATTACAGTAATCACATGAAATGCTAATATCGAACAAATGTAACAAAATATGAAAAAAAACTTTGTAAATTTCTTACAGTATAAAAAATAGAAAATCATTATTAACAACAATGCATAAATCAAATTCATAATTAATAAAAACCAAGTTGCAATTAATTGAAAATCAGCTAATACAGTAATCGATGAAAACCAAAATTTGTCATTTTTCATTTTAAAAACTTTACAAATTGTATTTAATTGTTCATTTTAATGTGTTAAATTAGTTTCAACTTGGATTTTTTGGCGTATTATGCCTGCTCCCAAGTTGCAATTAATTAAAGATCAGCTAATACAGTATTCTACAGTATTAGGTGAAAAACAAAATTTTTCATTTTTCAATTTAAAAACTTTTCAAATTGCATTTTTTTTGTTCATTTTAATGTGCTGAATTAGTTTCAACTTGGGTTTTATGGCATATTATGCCTGCTCCCAAGTTGCAACGAATTGAAGATCAGCTGTCATTAATATCACTCTACGGCAACGGTATCCCCAAAAGTTTTTTTTATTAAAAACTGAAATTACAGTACTTTTAGCTGAACAAACTTAAAAAGTATTTTATTTATTTAAATTTTTTTCGATTTCACATTTTGACAGTTATGAAAAATTTGTGATTTAATTCGTAGCTGAGTGTAAAACAAAAATTTCGTAAAAGTATTGTAATGTTGAAAAAAGAATAAAAAAGGTTACAATTTTAAACATGAAAATAGATAAATATTTATCGGAGAAAGAAAATTTAACAGCAAAAAATTATGTGATGTTTTAGTTGCATCAATCAACAATAAAGCACGTTTTTTTTAAAGGGGAGAAAGTTGTGTCTTTTTCATAGCAGAATTTTTTTAAACAGAAGAGAGAGGTCTACTATTTTTTTCTTTTTCTTTTTTTCTCTAACCGATGAAAGAAGAAATGTGCACCTTGTTTTTGATGCATTTTTGGTTTTGAATAATTATTCAAAATACACTTTTTCTTTGGTTTAATTACCCAATAAGTTTGAGGTAAAATTTCGGCGCCCGGACAAAATCTGTGGTGAATTTAAATAAATTTTGGAAAGCCACGCTTTTAAAGCAAGGCAAAAAATTGTTAAAAAATATCGAAAGTGTATTTTCTATTTTTCATGCTGTAATAAATTTAAACACATCTTTTTCTTGTTTTTTTTTAAATTTATGATGCTGTTTTTGTTTGTATTCACTTGTTTTTGAATGATTACTGTAAAACAAATTGTGATTTCATTTTCCCTCAAAATGATCGCATTTTCTTTTTTAAAGTTGCTGCAGCTTTTTGGAATTTGATGCAATTAATTTTGGGAAGAAATTTAACTAAAAAATTACAAAAACATAATTTTAAAATGAAAAAAGCTTGGAGCACTCGAGATTCCCAGGAGGTCTCCCATCCAAGTACTAATCGAGCCCAGCAGTGCTTAACTTGCCAGATCGGACGGGATGGCGTGCTTTCACTGCGGTATGACCCCAAGCGAACAGGCCTCTTCTTTTTTGTCTCACATGAAAACGAAAAAAGAATAACGGCAAAAAAGGAAAAGTGAAAAGCAAAAAAGGTAGATTTTGAATGAAAAAAACAAAATTTGTAAACATTAAACTTTAAATTTTAAAAAGCCACAAATCCACCTTTTTTAAAGAAAAATTTTTTTGGCTGTTTTTTTTTCTTTAAAGCTTTTTGCTTCTTTTTTAAAAAAAGAAAAATCATTTTTTGTGTTTCTTTTTCTTTGTTCTCTGATCCAAAAAAGAAAAAAAGTGAACTTGTTCTTTTGCGCATTTTTGGTTTTGTACAAATATTTTTGGGACTACTTTACTTTGGTTTAATTACCAAAAGGTAAAAATTTAATTCGCCCAAGGCGCAAAAAAGCCCATGTGGCAATTTTGAATAAATTTTGGATCGCCTTGCTTTAAAACCAAGGCAAACAAATAATAAAAAAAGCCAACATTGCAATAATTTTCTTTATCTGTTTTTGTTTTGTGTATACTGTAATGAATTAGGATTACTTCGATTTTAGAATATCGATTGTTGCCTTTTTTAATTTAATTAAATCATTGCAACAAATGCTTTTAAAAAAGTTGCAAAATTTGCGGTTTCATCAGAAAAAAACAAAGCAAATGTAATAACACATATTTAAAAGCTTCTACCGTTTTAGCAAAAAAAAGAGATCAATTTTTCCTGTTCCTTTTTCTTTTATAAATGGCTCAAATACAGTATCCCAAAAAATTGCAAATTATTATTTTTTGTTTTTAAATAACAGTTTTTAATAATTCGGGGAACAAAAAAAACAACTTCAGCCAATTCAATAAAAGTTGCTCATGCTTTAATATTTTTTAGTAAGTAGGTAAAATAAAAAATTTATTGTAATATCAGATATTCAAATCTATGATAGCTATAACGAATTATCAGTTTTTTTCCCTGATAATCCACTATTACGAGTCATAAAAAATGTCCAAATTTTTTAACAAAATTAAGCATTCAGTTTTTTATACTAAAATAATCCATTTCAGAATCCTAATTTTTACTTCCAAAAAATAATAAACATGCAAAAAATGTCAAAGGCGTTACTTTCTGGTAGTTTTTATCATTACTTAAATCGATGCTTATTTTAATTTAAAATTACGCCATGTTTGAATTACTGTTTTTTCTATTTTAAAAAAACGAGCTCAAATTTTTGCAAGAATTTTTGTTTTTAAAAAATCTAAATTAGTGCTGTTGCGAGATAAAAGTTTCTTTCTTTCTACAAAATCAACCTTGGTTTAGGCCGTTACAAAAATGAAACAATTTTACCGAATGTGGAAATGGAAGAAAAATTATCGCAAAATCAGTTAATTTTTCAACACCATTTTTTTTTGTAACACTAAAAAATTATGATATTTTGCCATCCATTACATTATCGTAATCATTTAGTTGTTACATTAAATAGCTCAAATACAGTATTGCAAAAAACGGATGAAAAAAGCTTTTGTAACAAATGATTACGGTAATTACTTTTGGTCGATTATAATTTTAGTTAGAAATTTGCGGTTATATAAAATTACTGTTAAATTGTTAAAAAAAAGAAATATTTGCTTTGTTGCAGTTAACAACAAAGCTTTCCAAAATTTATTCAAATGCCACATTTAAAAAAAGGGCATTGAATCGAAATTATACCTTAAACTTTAAAGGTTGAAAAACCAACGAAAAAATCAAAAAAATGAAAAGAAATACAATTTTGAGTTTCAATCAAAAGTACAAGGTTGCATATTTTTATTGGGCAAGGACAGAGAAACAAAGAAATCTGTATTCATTTTTACGTTCTTTTTCAGTTTTGAAAGAAAGCATTGGAAAATTTTAAATCTCTAAAAATGAGGAGGTGGAATTTTTTTGTAATTTTAAATAAATATATCTGGTAAAATGTTGTTTTTGTTTTTCATCAAAATAAAAAATATTAAAGTACATGTTTTTTGTATACAATAACAAAATTTTAAGCTGCAATATTTTTTTCATTTTGTAATAGTTAAAAGCAGTTGAATTGTTGAAACATTACATATAAAAAATATTAAACAAATGCTTCAAGCAAGTAAATGACATAAAAAAAATACAAGTTGAGTGCAGACAAATAATAGTGTTAAGCTGTTATTTGGTCAATTATAAATGATTTAATGTTTTTGTTTTTTTAACCATCATTAAAAAACAGCAACAAAAATAAATATGGAGGGGGATTTGAATAATAATTTGCAAAAAAATATCAAAATTCTTTTTTAAAATTATCAATTCAGAAATTTCCAAAACAATTTTTTTAAGCTTGATCAGCAATGTTTTTTTAGAATTTTGATCAAAAAAATTGTTCATTAATCATTAGATTGGAGTATAAAAGCAGCAACAAAATTTCATTTTAATATCATCATTTAACGATTCAAATCCATTTAATAATAAATAAAAATGTATAACAAATCTTTGATTGTTTTTGCCCTTCTTCTTTCAACAAGTGTCTTTTGCCCTACCAATTCTTGGTGGTGGTGGGGATTCTGGAGTTTCAGCTTCACCAAATGGAGGAGATGGGCCCTTAAATGGAGGAGATGGGCCCTTATCTGGATTATTAAATGGAAAATTGTTGGGTGTTCTTAACGTTTTGCCATTGAATGCGGGTCTTGATGGGGTTGTTGGAGATGTTGTAACATTAGTCCGGACTCTTCTTGAAAAAGTTATTCAAATCCTTCAACAATTACTTCCAAGTCTTTCTACCGAACAATTGAATGAATTGACTGGACTTCTTAAAAATGAAAATATGACAAAATCAGAAATCTTGGAAACTATTGATAGCTGGATTGCCGGACAACCCATTGAATTACAAAAATTGTACAAATCAATTGTTGAAGATGTTGATGGCAAAATTGAAACAACCTTTGAAACCCTCAAAAAAATTGCTAATGGAATTTCACCTGAAGCTGGACAATTAGTTGAAGAGCTTTACGTTAGTTTCTATCTAATAACAGCAATATATAAATAAATATGCAAATTTATTTTTAGGATATTGTTCAAAACAATGTTTTGACATTATTGCAAGAAGATGAAGCCATTGGAAATTTATTGAGCAATTTATTAAAGAATGTTGATAAACTCCTTCAACAACTTTTAAAAGATCTTGATAGACTTTTGTCATCACTTTTATCAGGACTTAATTTAAATAAACTTCTCAATTTGGATGGTTTATTAAAATTAGATGGCCTTCTTAAGGATGGAGTTTTGGGAGCCCTTCTTGGTGAAAATGGCCTTGTCAATGGTCTTTTTGGTGGCCTTCTTGGTGGAAATGGTGATGGACTTCTCGGTGGTGTCCTTGGTGATAATGGGCTTCTTGGTGGAGTTTTGGGTGGAAATAAAGGTGGAAAAGGCCTTCTTGGTCTTGGAATCGGTGGAATCTTAAAGAAATAGAGATTTTCTATTAGCAGCAATGTATATTAATTAATTATACATTTCAATGTATCTCATTGTATATTTCTTCTTCTCTTCATTTTCTCATTTATATTAATTTATTATTATTATTAATGTTTTGTACATAGAAAATAAAGCAGCAATAATTTATTAATATACACATACATTGAATATGTCACTATGCAAATTTTTAAAAAATTATTAATTTTTCAAAAGCAGTCTTTTTAAAAAAACGATTGACTTCGAAAAAAATGAGTTTTTTGTTTTATTCCGCCAACATAAAATTTTAAATGATTTCGAAACGATTTTACAATTCTAGAATATTCTTTTTGCCATGACAGAACTTTGTCATTTCGATTTGACCTATATTTCTCTAGGTTCCTTGCAATGTCAAACATTTTTTCTCTACTTGCAACCTCAAACTGAATCATATTCATTATATCTTTAATCACATCATTCCTAAAGGAATGATTGGTAAAAGATACTACAAATTTTTAATTGAATAGTTTTTGTGACAAAAAATCAAGTTTTTTGAAGAGGTTTTTGCGAAAATTAGCATACTGTAAAAAAAAAAGATTTTTTTTCAACAAATTTTGGTGACCTTTTTTTCTTGTGATACCATTGGTCCACTGCATGTTTGATGTAAGGGGAAAAAGGAAAGTAAAGAAAGAAAGTTGAAAGGCGCGTGCATTTAAATGCATTTGTCTATGTCAGCTTTGATGTATTTATGGACCTTTGGGCATTCCTTTGCGATATGGTAATAGGTGAGATTCCATGAATTTGGAACATCTTTTACTATGTATTTTGAGATTTAAGAGCGTGACATTCTTAATGGATGTTTGCTCGTTCGTTTATTTATATTCATTTTTAATGGATATATCTTATTATGCTGACTATATGTCAAAGGAAACTAGCTTATAACTATTCTTTTTGGATTACTTATACTAGTATATAAAAAAAGCAATGTGACTTTAAAAGTTAAAAAATCTTTACGGATTTTTTTTACATATATAAAATAAGATATTTGTATTCGAAAGAAACATATATCTGATTGATCCTGTCTGATTGATGTGGTCATTTCAAAGATTAAGCCATGCATGTCTAAGTACATGTGTATTTAACACGAAACCGCGTATGGCTCATTAAAACAGCTAAAATTTACTTGATTTTGACTTTTATCCTACATGGATAACTGTGGTAATTCTGGAGCTAATACATGCATAAAAGATATTTTCTTTATGGAAATATTGCGTATATTAGTCTTAAAACCAAGCATTCTTTGGAATGTTTTGTGTTGAAACTGAATATATCATGCTAATCGTATGGCTTGTACCGACGATATGTCATTCAAGTGTCTGATCTATCAACTTTCTATATAAGTATATAGTACTTATATGGTTTTGACGGATAACGGAGTATTAGGGTACGACTCCGGAGAAAATGCCTGAGAAATGGCGTTTACATCCAAGGAAGGCAGCAGGCGCGAAAATTACCCACTCTCAGTACGAGGAGGTAGTGACGAGAAATGACAAGATCTATTCCTTCGGGGATGGATCATTGGAATGGTTTAAATTTAAAATCATTAAAGAGTATCAATGAGAGGGCAAGTCTGGTGCCAGCAGCCGCGGTAATTCCAGCTCTCATACTGCATTGAATTGTTGTTGCGGTTAAAAAGCTCGTAGTTGGATCTGTACATGATAGGTTAGTTCATCCTTTGGATTGTAACTAATACTAAATGTTTTTTATTAGATTTTTTTATGTCTTTCGGGGCATACGGAATCTAATGAGTTTACTTTGAATAAATCAGAGTGCTCAAAACAGGCGTAAGCTTGTATGGTTTTGCATGGAATAATAGAACATGACTATGGTCTATGTTTTATTGGTTTTACTTACCATAGTAATGATTAAAAGGAACAAACGGGGGCATCCGTATCGCAGGGCGAGAGGTGAAATTCGTGGACCCTTGCGAGACGAACTACAGCGAAGGCATTTGCCAAGAATGTTTTCATTAATCAAGAACGAAAGTCAGAGGATCGAAGGCGATCAGATACCGCCCTAGTTCTGACCGTAAACTATGCCATCTAGCGAGTTTCGGGTGGATATTTTATATTTGCCCTTGAAACGAGCTTCCCGGAAACGAAAGTCTTCTGGTTCCGGGGGAAGTATGGTTGCAAAGTTGAAACTTAAAGGAGTTGACGGAAGGTCACCACCAGAAGTGGAGCCTGCGGCTTAATTTGACTCAACACGGGAAAACTCACCCGGTCTAGACACTATAAGGATTGACAGATTGATAGCTTTTTCATGATTTGGTGGATGGTGGTGCATGGCCGTTCTTAGTTCGTGGATTGATTTGTCTGGTTAATTCCGATAACGAACGAGATTGGAGCTTTATTAAATAGAAGGTTTTTTTTCATATGTTTTCTCTTTTGGGGATTTCATTAAAAACTTTTCTTCTTAATGGGATTTGCGGCCGCCAGTCGTAAGAAACCCAGCAATAACAGGTCTGTGATGCCCTAAGATGTCTGGGGCTGCACGCGCGCTACAATGAAAAATTGCAGCGCGTGTGACCATTTCTGAAAAGAATTGGTAAACGAGTCAAATTATTCCGTATTTGGGATCGAATATTGTAATTATTATTCGTGAACGAGGAACTTCAAGTAAGTGTAAGTCATCAGCTTACGCTGATTACGTCCCTGTCCTTTGTACACACCGCCCGTCGCTGCCCGGAACTGGGTTAATTCGAGAAGATTGAGGATTGTTTGTATTTTTATTCTTACGGATAAGAATACAGATGAAAATCAATTTGATCGCATTGGCTTGAACCGGGCAAAAGTCGTAACAAGGTGGCCGTAGGTGAACCTGCAGGCCGGATCATTACAAGAATTTTAAATATAAAAATTCGCCTTGTTAATAATATTGGAGCTTTATATAACAGAACGGCCTTTTGTCTGGTTTCTGTCATAAAAGTTGTAAATGTGATCGCCGTGCTTATATAAAACTTTTATGGGCAGTATTAATCCTTGTGATTAATATAGAATTAATGAGGTTTTCCTTAAAAAGAAATCCGCCAGATAATGTTTTGTTTAATATAAAACAAAGTCATTTTACGAAAAATATATAAAAGCTTATTCAGTGGATCACTCGGTTCATACATCGATGAAGAACGCAGCAAAATGCGTTATTTTTCATGACTTGCAAACTACATGAATGAAAAAGTTTCGAATGCAAATTGCGCCGATGGTTTTTAACCATTGGCACATTTGTTTGAGAATCATATATCTATACTATAGTTCTTTCGTGGAACTATGATAGTTGAAAGGTTTATTAGGCCTTTTGTATGGGAAAGTAAAGATTTTGGTTATATGTTTGACATATACCTTTATAGCTTTGCTTATCTATATAGAAATATATTTTGTTTTATCTTTATGGATAATGCGTTATTTCATATTTATATATGATAGAGTACTTGAATCGACAATTTGATTATTGTTCGAGATAAAAGTTTAACTCTTTTTATATTATATTTATGGAATAATGAGAAATATTTATTTCGACTTTTATGATCTCAAATCAAGTGTGACTACCCGCTGAACTTAAGCATATCAGTAAGCGGAGGAAAAGAAACTAAAAAGGATTCCCTTAGTAACTGCGAGTGAAACGGGATAAGCTCAGCGCTGAATCTCTTTGTTGTAATGGCAAAGCGAACTGTAGCGTATAGCATTTATTATTATGGAATGTATAATATCTTAAGTTCTCTTTGACTAGAGTTCCATAGAAGGTGATAGACCTGTTAAGATATTTTATGCATTTCATTTGATTTATGCTTTGAGTCGGGTTGTTTGGAAACACAACCCAAAGTAGGTGGTAAACTTCACCTAAAGCTAAATATATGTATGAATCCGATAGCAAACAAGTACCGTGAGGGAAAGTTGAAAAGAACTCTGAAGAGAGAGTTAAATAGTACGTGAAACTGAATGAGTGGAAGCGTATAGAGTTGTCGAAAGATGGTAATAATAAGTTGTATATTCGTTTAACGGGTTGTTAAATATTTTCGCAAGATTTATTTAATGGTTGCAGTTTGCGGATATATGATGCACTTGTTGCCATTGTGCTGATACAATTGATTGAGATTTTTGAATCTATATTAGAGGGCATATCTTCGGATGTGTATCCTGGTATAGTGGAAAAAGTTTTTGGTTAATTGCCCTTTAATGGATAAAAGATGGTATTTGACTGATCTTATATTAAAGTTAACGCTTGCGTTAGCTTTTTTATTTGATCCGTAAAAATGCTTTATGATATCTATTGAATATCAGTATAAAAGACAATCACCTATATGTCCCGTCTTGAAACACGGACCAAGGAGTTTATTGTATGTGCGAGTCATTGAGTGTTCAAAACTCATTGGCGTAATGAAAGTAAAGTATTCTTTATGAATATGATATATGATTGCTTTTTTACGAAAAAGCAAGTAGTATAGTCCCATCTAATTTGCTTGCAAATGGGTGGAGATAGAGCATATGCAATGAGACCCGAAAGATGGTGAACTATGCCTGAGCAGGATGAAGTCAGAGGAAACTCTGATGGAAGTCCGAAGCGGTTCTGACGTGCAAATCGATCGTCTGACTTGGGTATAGGGGCGAAAGACTAATCGAACCATCTAGTAGCTGGTTCCCTCCGAAGTTTCCCTTAGGATAGCTTCAACTAATATGAAATAGTTATACTCGGTAAAGCGAACGATTAGAGGTCTTGGGAACGAAATGTTCTCAACCTATTCTCATACTCTTAATGGGTATGATGTTTATGTTTCTTAATTGAACATGAGCATTGAATATAATAGTTGAAAGTGGGCCATTTTTGGTAAGCAGAACTGGCGATGCGGGATGAACCGCAAGTAAAGTTAAGGTGCCAAACTTTTTGCTCATGAGACCCCATAAAAGGTGTTAGTTGATATTGACAGCAGGACGGTGGACATGGAAGTTGTAAACCGCTAAGGAGTGTGTAACAACTCACCTGCCGAATCAACTAGCCCTGAAAATGGATGGCGCTCTAGCGAAAGACCTATACTTTACTGTTATACTATGTGAGAACAGAGTATAACATGTAGGAGGGTGTAGTAGTTAGCGTTGAAGGTTTTCATTGTAAAATGGACTGGAGCTTCTACTAGTGCAGATCTTGGTGATAGTAGCAAACATTCAAGTGAGATCCTTGAAGGCCGAAGTGAAAAAGGTTTCCACGTGAACAGTATTTGAATGTGGGTCAGTCGGTCCTAAAGAAATGGCGCATGCCATTTTCATTATGTGTGTTTTCGTATTTATATGGATTCGCATGTATTCTGAAAGGGAAATAGGTTAATATTCCTACACTATGAGAATACGACTATTTTTGTTCTTCGGAATTTAAATAAGGGACGGTAACGTTATATGAACTCATATACGTCATATATAGTTCAGAATAGAGATCTCTTCTCTATTTAAGATATTTTGACCATGGAATGAGATCATCTCGAGATATGGTTAAAGGTATTGAAAAGCATAACGGTTTTTGTTATGTTCTGATTACTATATATGGCCCTTGAAAATATGAGGGATCCCTAATAATGTATTCCATAGCCGTACCTTATTCCGCATCAGGTTTTCAAGGTGAATAGCCTCTGGTCGATAGAATAATGTAGGTAAGGGAAGTCGGCAAATTAGATCCGTAACTTCGGGAAAAGGATTGGCTCTAAGAATCGAGTATATTGGGTTTTTAAATGAAACTTTATGAGTTGAATCATGTTTGAGGAATTTCTTCGGAATGAACTTGGACTAGTGTTTAACTTGTATTGTGGATCTTTAAAACTTGTTTTATTCATCACGTATAAAACGTCAATATACACTTAACGATTAGCTTAGAACTGACACGGACTCGGGGAATCCGACTGTCTAATTAAAACAGAGCAAATAGAAGGCGTTTGTATGCTTTGACTATTTGTGATTTCTGCCCAGTGCTCTGAATGTTAATCTAAAGAAATTTATTTAAGCGCGGGTAAACGGCGGGAGTAACTATGACTCTCTTAAGGTAGCCAAATGCCTCGTCATCTAATTAGTGACGCGTATGAATGGATTAACGAGATTCCCACTGTCCCTATCTACTATCTAGCGAAATCACAGCCAAGGGAACGGGCTTGGTAATTACAGCGGGGAAAGAAGACCCTATTGAGCTTGACTCTAGTCTGACTTTGTGAAGAGTCATAAGAGGTGTAGTATAAGGGGGAGACTTCGGTCAACGGTGAAATACCCCTACTTTTATCGACTCTTTACTTATTCAGTAATACGGAGATTTTTCTTTTGAAAATTCTTTTTGATTTAAATATTCTTTTTTGAAAAGAATATGATCCGCACTGATGACATTGTCAGGCGGGGAGTTTGACTGGGGCGGTACATCTGTCAAATAGTAACGCAGGTGTCCTAAGGAATACTCAGTGAGGACAGAAACCTCACGTAGACTAAAAGGAGAAAAGTATTCTTGATCTTGATTCTCAGTACGAATACAGACCGTTAAAGCGTGGCCTATCGATCCTTTTGGAATATGAAGTTTATAGCAAGAGGTGTCAGAAAAGTTACCATAGGGATAACTGGCTTGTGGCAGCCAAGCGTCCATAGCGACGTTGCTTTTTGATCCTTCGATGTCGGCTCTTCCTATCATTACGAAGCAGAATTCGTAAAGCGTTGGATTGTTCACCCACTAATAGGGAACGTGAGCTGGGTTTAGACCGTCGCGAGACAGGTTAGTTTTACCCTTCTGTATGTGTTTATTGCGATAGTAGTCCTGCTTAGTACGAGAGGAACCGCAGGTCCAGACATTTGGTATATACACTTATTCGATAGAATAATGGTGTGATGCTACGTCTGGTGGCTTATGACTGAAAGCCTCTAAGTCAGAATCCATCCTAGACAAAGCAATAATATATTTGCATCTCGGTGTCGAGATGGCTTCTATATGCATTCTTTATTTTTGAATGTAGTACTGCCCCATTATATGTCCCGAAGGAATTGGGTAAATCCGATTCCTTTGACAAAGCCTTATTACTAAGGTTAAGTGCCGGGGTGTAAGATTTCTTGCAAACGACTTGATTACTGGTCTCAGTGTTGTTCTCAGTAGAGCAGCGTTTATGCTGCGATCTGTTGAGACTTAGCTGAAGATTGGATAATCTGTTTTTATATGAAATATTTGTGTTTCATATCGACTTTTTTAATGGAAAAAAGTATAAATGAATCCATTTTATATGGGTTTTTGCATGTTTTGCATTTTATTTTTGACTTTATCCTTCATTGGATAGAGTTATAGATGAAATGCATATTCTATTTTCATGCATTTAACTCGTATAATTTGCATTTTTTATGCCATTTATTCCATAAGTCGATATTTGGATCACCTTTATTTTTTTTGTCGTTTGTAAAAATTTGTGTTTCATGTCGACTTTTGGCATGAACAAAACAAATCAGTTTTTATATGGTAGCCAAATGCCTTGCTTACTTATTTGAGAAAGGCATTTGGTTATTGATATTTGTGTTTCATATTGACTTTTGCCATTTTATTATTTTTGGAATCCATAATTTTTTTATTCAAAAAGTATTTCCCTTTTTAAATTCCCCCCTGAAAAACTACACTAAAATGATGGCAAAAGTCAACAAACAAATTTTATGCAAATTTTAATCACTTCCAGAATCCCTTAAATAACGTCAAAATTCATAAAACTTACTTTTTTATCATTTCCAGATTCCACACTTTTTTACCCAAAAAATTCCACTTTTAAAATTTTCCTTTAAAAACTACAATAGAATGATGCGAAAAAATCAGCAAACAAAGTTTATGCAAATTTTGATCATTTCCCAAATCCTCAGTTTAGTTATGTTTTGCAAAATACGTGATATAATTACAACATTTATTTCAATGCCCAATAAAGTTGCAGAATTTTTTATGTTGGGACCAGATTCAAATAACTATGTTTTACCTGATCCCAACAAATTTGCATAAATATATCTCACAGATTTGTCAGGTCAGAAAAAGGGTCCTATTTCAATACCTGATAAAATTGCAGAATTTTTTATGTTGGGACCAGATTCAAATAACTATGTTTTACCTGGTCCCAAGAAATTTGCATAAATATATCTCACAGATTTGTCAGGGCAGAAAAAGGGTCCAAGATAATGTCTGAGATAATGTCTTAGATAATGTCTGAGATAAAGCCTTAGGTCTAAGATAAGCTCATAAAGTCGCGTAAGGGAAGATCCCAACTGTCTAAGTGTTGTATGTTACAGCGTAAAATGGTGAAAATTCGACTTGGATGAGATTTTTTCAATTTGTTGCTATTCTCCTTTAAGCATAAAAGTTTCTGTAATGGCTACAGTAACCAAATTAATTAAAAACGTTTTTTACCACAAGCAATTATAATGATTCTCTTTGTTGATCTCTTCTTTTACAGTAAATCAAAAAATATTTTAAAGTGTTTAATACAAAAAATTCAAACTGTCACCATTTGTTAGTATTAAAACAATTGTTACTTTTACAGTATGTGTAAAAAAGAAAAAATATTCACAACATCTGTCAAACTTTTTTTACAAAAATTAACACACCGTATTTGCATATTACAGATAAATGGTTTAATCTGCTTTATTTCTTATAACCTCAAAAAAGTTAATGTTAGATTATAATAAAATTTGTGGCAAAAGTTGCTGAATCTTTATTAGTTTTTAAAAATGAAACAATATTCTTTAAATTTTCAACAATTAAAAAATGAAAAAATCTTAAAGCATTCATAATTTTGACGGTCGCGAGAATATCATCTATATTCTCGCAACGGTCTAAACCACTAAAAATTTTAAAATGTTCACCCATTGAAAAACTACCGTAAAATGATGACGAAGTTTTTTAAAAAGATTGTGTAAATTTTTGTTATTTCCTGAAATTCAGGATCAGCCCAAAAATATTACAATTTTAAACATTCCCTTGAAAAACTACACCAAAATGATGGCAAAATTTAAGATAAATATTTTTACTAGACCCAGGAGGAGACAATTAAGCATATTCTCGACGGTCGAAATCTAAAGCCATTTAGACCGTCGCAGCTTTTACAAAACACCCCAACTGTTATACGTTTAGACCGTCGCGAGAATATAGTTGCTTTTACCCTACTGTCGAGGGAAAGAAAAAATTTTTGGTTTTACAAAAAAATGGTGTATTTTAATAGTTTTCGGTAAATATGTAACTTACAGTATCCCAAAAAAATTACAAAAATTGCAAACGCACTTCGATATTATTTTACTCAAAAATACAATATTAATATTTTTCACTTTGAATACGAAATACCGTGTTTTATTATTACAAACAAAATTAAATCGTTTTGTTTACACAAAAATTTAAAAATAATTAAAGTAATTTCAACAAAAAAGTGATTACGGTCTTCATCTATTTTACAACATATTTTAGAAGAAACTTTAAAAATAAGCAATTTGGAATAAAGTCACGTTTAAAAAATTTTTAATTTATTTTAAAATACAAGAAAGTGATGAATCTTTAATAAAGAAATGATTAAGTTGCATCAACAAGGCAAATTTTTGAAAAAGGATAAATTTTGTGATTTTTCCATTAAATCTTTTTTATTGGTTTCTTTTTAAGCAGAAGTTCAAAAAAGTTACCAGTAATTTTCCCCAAAACTGATTTCTGTTATTGTTTTAATCATAAATTTATGCCTTTTTAAATTGCTGTTCTTTTCGAACTTTTTTATTTATGTTTATTTGCCTTGCTTTAAAAGCGTGGCTTTCCAAAATTTATTTAAATTCACCACAGATTTTGTCTGGGCGCCGAATTTTTACCTCAAACTTTTTGGGTAATTAAACCAAAGAAAAAGTTGTATTTTAAATAATTATTCCAGACAAAAAATGCACAGAAAAAGAGGTGCATTTCTTCTCTTTCTTTGGCTGGAGAAAAAAAGAAAAAGAAAAAAATAGATCTCTCTCTTCTGTTTAAAAAAACTGCTTTGAATGGGCAAAAAAGGCACAAATTTCCTCCCTTAAAAATATGCATTATTTTAAAAACACTAAATATTTGTTTCTGTTAATGATGATATTAATAATATCCTTTTAGTTAACATTTTTTTCGAAAATTTAAAATTTATTGCAATCATTTTTTCTTTCATTATTTGCAACAACCCTTCTCTTTTCTTTTTTATTCACTAGGGATAAAGCGGGCCTTCGGCCCGCAAGCGTCTAGTTTAAACTATAGAACTATTTTTTAAAAAACAAATTTGAGCTTCTAATTACAATCTTTCTATTTCAACTCTTCCGGCTTTTTCAGCTTCTGATAATTGTTCTCGATTATGAGACAAAATCCTTTGTCGTTTGCGCTCATTTTCAATTCTCTTTGTTCAGAGGTTTGCTCAACAGGATTATTTCTTTGCCTTTCTGTTTGTCTTCTTTTTAGTTCTTTTTTATGAGCAGCTTCTTGAAAAGGTTTTTTTTTGCAATTTTTCTATTTGGCATTTTTAGACTTTACTATTTCACAGGCTTACAACAAAAAATTAAAGATTCAATCACATTTTAATAGCAAACACACAACAAAGAGAGGATTAACCAAATAATTGGACGCTCCAAACCGCGTAGCAAAATTTATAAGTGAACTGTTGAAAATAGCTACAGTCACAGAAAAAAATACAGAAAACACGTTCGACGGTGCAATCTGTTTAAACGAAAATACAAAATGATTTGATTTGCTTTGTTGAATAGTTTATGCTAATAATAAATTTGTATATTTACCATTTCTTCACTCACAATCTCATGCAAATTATATTAAAGTGCATGAGTTTGCGCATAACAGTATTTGCAGGGCAACGTTTGAATTCATTGTTTGCTGTTGCATGCAAATTTTTCGTTTTTATTCTTCGTTTTTCGTTTTGTGAATGAAAAAATAAAAGCGTGACATCAAACGCACAAACTAAAGAACATTCTCCATTTATTTGAGGGACTTTTAAAAAAGGTGGATTTGTGGTTTTTTATAATTTTAAGTAGTAATGTTTACAAATCTCTGTTTTTTTCATTTCAAACCAATCTTTTTTTGCATTTCCCTTTCCTTTTTTTTATTCTCACTTTCACACTTTTTTCAACTTTCCTTTTCTTCTTCTTTTTTATGTGAGACAAAAAAGAAGAGGCCTGTTCGCTTGGGGTCATACCGCAGTGAAAGCACGCCATCCCGTCCGATCTGGCAAGTTAAGCACTGCTGGGCTCGATTAGTACTTGGATGGGAGACCTCCTGGGAATCTCGAGTGCTCCAAGCTTTTTTCATTTTAAAATTATATTTTTGTAATTTTTTTTGTCAAATTTGTTCCCAAAATTAATTGCATTAAATTCCAAAAAGCTGCAGCAACTTTAAAAAAGAAAATGCGATTATTTTAAGGGAATGTTTAATTACAGTAATCACATGAAATGCTAATATCGAACAAATGTAACAAAATATGAAAAAAAACTTTGTAAATTTCTTACAGTATAAAAAATAGAAAATCATTATTAACAACAATGCATAAATCAAATTCATAATTAATAAAAACCAAGTTGCAATTAATTGAAAATCAGCTAATACAGTAATCGATGAAAACCAAAATTTGTCATTTTTCATTTTAAAAACTTTACAAATTGTATTTAATTGTTCATTTTAATGTGTTAAAGTTCATTTTAATGTGTTAAATTAGTTTCAACTTGGATTTTTTGGCGTATTATGCCTGCTCCCAAGTTGCAATTAATTAAAGATCAGCTAATACAGTATTCTACAGTATTAGGTGAAAAACAAAATTTTTCATTTTTCAATTTAAAAACTTTTCAAATTGCATTTTTTTTGTTCATT
>JAMRXY010000048.1:1800000-2038166 GCA_024447195.1 Panagrolaimus sp. LJ2414 | reverse complement strand
CACTAGCTTCATCTATTTAATATTAAGCTAGTGCAACAGTTTCCCCTTCTAAAATGATCCCCAAAAGGTTTTATAAATTACTGAAAATACAGTAATTATTACCCAAATTTCTTTTACAAAAATTTACATTTTTTGATTCCAAAAAGTGGTGAAACTGTTGCACTAGCTTCATCTATTTAATATAAAGCTAGTGCAACAGTTTCCCCTTCTAAAATGATCCCCAAAAGGTTTTATAAATTACTGAAAATACAGTAATTATTACCCAAATTTCTTTTACAAAAATTTACATTTTTTGATTCCAAAAAAGTGGTGAAACTGTTGCACTAGCTTCATCTATTTAATATAAAGCTAGTGCAACAGTTTCCCCTTCTAAAATGATCCCCAAAAGGTTTTATAAATTACTGAAAATACAGTAATTATTACCCAAATTTCTTTTATTAAAATTTACATTTTTTGATTCCAAAAAGTGGTGAAACTGTTGCACTAGCTTCATCTATTTAATATTAAGCTAGTGCAACAGTTTCCCCTTCTAAAATGATCCCCAAAAGGTTTTATAAATTACTGAAAATACAGTAATTATTACCCAAATTTCTTTTATTAAAATTTACATTTTTTGATTCCAAAAAGTGGTGAAACTGTTGCACTAGCTTCATCTATTTAATATTAAGCTAGTGCAACAGTTTCCCCTTCTAAAATGATCCCCAAAAGGTTTTATAAATTACTGAAAATACAGTAATTATTACCCAAATTTCTTTTATTAAAATTTACATTTTTTGATTCCAAAAAGTGGTGAAACTGTTGCACTAGCTTCATCTATTTAATATTAAGCTAGTGCAACAGTTTCCCCTTCTAAAATGATCCCCAAAAGGTTTTATAAATTACTGAAAATACAGTAATTATTACCCAAATTTCTTTTACAAAAATTTACATTTTTTGATTCCAAAAAGTGGTGAAACT
Organism: Panagrolaimus sp. LJ2414; assembly: GCA_024447195.1. Taxonomy (NCBI): domain Eukaryota; kingdom Metazoa; phylum Nematoda; class Chromadorea; order Rhabditida; family Panagrolaimidae; genus Panagrolaimus; species Panagrolaimus sp. LJ2414. The sequence continues at coordinate 2,037,209 of JAMRXY010000048.1, read as the reverse complement.
GTTGCACTAGCTTCATCTATTTAATATAAAGCTAGTGCAACAGTTTCCTCTTCTAAAATGATCCCCAAAAGGTTTTATAAATTACTGAAAATACAGTAATTATTACCCAAATTTCTTTTACAAAAATTTACATTTTTTGATTCCAAAAAGTGGTGAAACTGTTGCACTAGCTTCATCTATTTAATATAAAGCTAGTGCAACAGTTTCCCCTTCTAAAATGATCCCCAAAAGGTTTTATAAATTACTGAAAATACAGTAATTATTACCCAAATTTCTTTTATTAAAATTTACATTTTTTGATTCCAAAAAGTGGTGAAACTGTTGCACTAGCTTCATCTATTTAATATTAAGCTAGTGCAACAGTTTCCCCTTCTAAATGATCCCCAAAAGGTTTTTATAAATTACTGAAAATACAGTAATTATTACCCAAATTCTTTTACAAAAATTTACATTTTTTGATTCCAAAAAGTGGTGAAACTGTTGCACTAGCTTCATCTATTTAATATTAAGCTAGTGCAACAGTTTCCCCTTCTAAAATGATCCCCAAAAGGTTTTATAAATTACTGAAAATACAGTAATTATTACCCAAATTTCTTTTATTAAAATTTACATTTTTTGATTCCAAAAAGTGGTGAAACTGTTGCACTAGCTTCATCTATTTAATATAAAGCTAGTGCAACAGTTTCCCCTTCTAAAATGATCCCCAAAAGGTTTTATAAATTACTGAAAATACAGTAATTATTACCCAAATTTCTTTTAGTAAAATTTACATTTTTTGATTCCAAAAAGTGGTGAAACTGTTGCACTAGCTTCATCTATTTAATATTAAGCTAGTGCAACAGTTTCCCCTTCTAAAATGATCCCCAAAAGGTTTTATAAATTACTGAAAATACAGTAATTATTACCCAAATTTCTTTTATTAAAATTTACATTTTTTGATTCCAAAAAGTGGTGAAACTGTTGCACTAGCTTCATCTATTTAATATTAAGCTAGTGCAACAGTTTCCCCTTCTAAAATGATCCCCAAAAGGTTTTATAAATTACTGAAAATACAGTAATTATTACCCAAATTTCTTTTATTAAAATTTACATTTTTTGATTCCAAAAAGTGGTGAAACTGTTGCACTAGCTTCATCTATTTAATATAAAGCTAGTGCAACAGTTTCCCCTTCTAAAATGATCCCCAAAAGGTTTTATAAATTACTGAAAATACAGTAATTATTACCCAAATTTCTTTTATTAAAATTTACATTTTTTGATTCCAAAAAGTGGTGAAACTGTTGCACTAGCTTCATCTATTTAATATAAAGCCAGTGCAACAGTTTCCCCTTCTAAAATGATCCCAAAAGGTTTTATAAATTACTGAAAATACAGTAATTATTACCCAAATTTCTTTTATTAAAATTTACATTTTTTGATTCCAAAAAGTGGTGAAACTGTTGCACTAGCTTCATCTATTTAATATTAAGCTAGTGCAACAGTTTCCCCTTCTAAAATGATCCCAAAAGGTTTTATAAATTACTGAAAATACAGTAATTATTACCCAAATTTCTTTTACAAAAATTTACATTTTTTGATTCCAAAAAGTGGTGAAACTGTTGCACTAGCTTCATCTATTTAATATAAAGCTAGTGCAACAGTTTCCCCTTCTAAAATGATCCCCAAAAGGTTTTATAAATTACTGAAAATACAGTAATTATTACCCAAATTTCTTTTATTAAAATTTACATTTTTTGATTCCAAAAAGTGGTGAAACTGTTGCACTAGCTTCATCTATTTAATATAAAGCCAGTGCAACAGTTTCCCCTTCTAAAATGATCCCCAAAAGGTTTTATAAATTACTGAAAATACAGTAATTATTACCCAAATTTCTTTTATTAAAATTTACATTTTTTGATTCCAAAAAGTGGTGAAACTGTTGCACTAGCTTCATCTATTTAATATTAAGCTAGTGCAACAGTTTCCCCTTCTAAAATGATCCCCAAAAGGTTTTTATAAATTACTGAAAATACAGTAATTATTACCCAAATTTCTTTTACAAAAATTTACATTTTTTGATTCCAAAAAGTGGTGAAACTGTTGCACTAGCTTCATCTATTTAATATAAAGCTAGTGCAACAGTTTCCCCTTCTAAAATGATCCCCAAAAGGTTTTATAAATTACTGAAAATACAGTAATTATTACCCAAATTTCTTTTACAAAAATTTACATTTTTTGATTCCAAAAAGTGGTGAAACTGTTGCACTAGCTTCATCTATTTAATATTAAGCTAGTGCAACAGTTTCCCCTTCTAAAATGATCCCCAAAAGGTTTTATAAATTACTGAAAATACAGTAATTATTACCCAAATTTCTTTTATTAAAATTTACATTTTTTGATTCCAAAAAGTGGTGAAACTGTTGCACTAGCTTCATCTATTTAATATAAAGCTAGTGCAACAATTTCCCCTTCTAAAATGATCCCCAAAAGGTTTTATAAATTACTGAAAATACAGTAATTATTACCCAAATTTCTTTTACAAAAATTTACATTTTTTGATTCCAAAAAGTGGTGAAACTGTTGCACTAGCTTCATCTATTTAATATTAAGCTAGTGCAACAGTTTCCCCTTCTAAAATGATCCCCAAAAGGTTTTATAAATTACTGAAAATACAGTAATTATTACCCAAATTTCTTTTATTAAAATTTACATTTTTTGATTCCAAAAAGTGGTGAAACTGTTGCACTAGCTTCATCTATTTAATATAAAGCTAGTGCAACAGTTTCCCCTTCTAAAATGATCCCCAAAAGGTTTTATAAATTACTGAAAATACAGTAATTATTACCCAAATTTCTTTTACAAAAATTTACATTTTTTGATTCCAAAAAGTGGTGAAACTGTTGCACTAGCTTCATCTATTTAATATTAAGCTAGTGCAACAGTTTCCCCTTCTAAAATGATCCCCAAAAGGTTTTATAAATTACTGAAAATACAGTAATTATTACCCAAATTTCTTTTATTAAAATTTACATTTTTTGATTCCAAAAAGTGGTGAAACTGTTGCACTAGCTTCATCTATTTAATATAAAGCTAGTGCAACAGTTTCCCCTTCTAAAATGATCCCCAAAAGGTTTTATAAATTACTGAAAATACAGTAATTATTACCCAAATTTCTTTTATTAAAATTTACATTTTTTGATTCCAAAAAGTGGTGAAACTGTTGCACTAGCTTCATCTATTTAATATAAAGCTAGTGCAACAATTTCCCCTTCTAAAATGATCCCCAAAAGGTTTTATAAATTACTGAAAATACAGTAATTATTACCCAAATTTCTTTTATTAAAATTTACATTTTTTGATTCCAAAAAGTGGTGAAACTGTTGCACTAGCTTCATCTATTTAATATAAAGCTAGTGCAACAATTTCCCCTTCTAAATGATCCCCAAAAGGTTTTATAAATTACTGAAAATACAGTAATTATTACCCAAATTTCTTTTATTAAAATTTACATTTTTTGATTCCAAAAAGTGGTGAAACTGTTGCACTAGCTTCATCTATTTAATATAAAGCTAGTGCAACAATTTCCCCTTCTAAAATGATCCCCAAAAGGTTTTATAAATTACTGAAAATACAGTAATTATTACCCAAATTTCTTTTATTAAAATTTACATTTTTTGATTCCAAAAAGTGGTGAAACTGTTGCACTAGCTTCATCTATTTAATATAAAGCTAGTGCAACAATTTCCCCTTCTAAAATGATCCCCAAAAGGTTTTATAAATTACTGAAAATACAGTAATTATTACCCAAATTTCTTTTATTAAAATTTACATTTTTTGATTCCAAAAAGTGGTGAAACTGTTGCACTAGCTTCATCTATTTAATATAAAGCTAGTGAGACAAATTCCCCTTCTAAAATGATCCCCAAAAGGTTTTATAAATTACTGAAAATACAGTAATTATTACCCAAATTTCTTTTATTAAAATTTACATTTTTTGATTCCAAAAAGTGGTGAAACTGTTGCACTAGCTTCATCTATTTAATATAAAGCTAGTGCAACAATTTCCCCTTCTAAAATGATCCCCAAAAGGTTTTATAAATTACTGAAAATACAGTAATTATTACCCAAATTTCTTTTATTAAAATTTACATTTTTTGATTCCAAAAAGTGGTGAAACTGTTGCACTAGCTTCATCTATTTAATATAAAGCTAGTGCAACAATTTCCCCTTCTAAAATGATCCCCAAAAGGTTTTATAAATTACTGAAAATACAGTAATTATTACCCAAATTTCTTTTATTAAAATTTACATTTTTTGATTCCAAAAAGTGGTGAAACTGTTGCACTAGCTTCATCTATTTAATATAAAGCTAGTGCAACAATTTCCCCTTCTAAAATGATCCCCAAAAGGTTTTCTAAATTACTGAAAATACAGTAATTATTACCCAAATTTCTTTTATTAAAATTTACATTTTTTGATTCCAAAAAGTGGTGAAACTGTTGCACTAGCTTCATCTATTTAATATTAAGCTAGTGCAACAGTTTCCCCTTCTAAAATGATCCCCAAAAGGTTTTATAAATTACTGAAAATACAGTAATTATTACCCAAATTTCTTTTATTAAAATTTACATTTTTTGATTCCAAAAAGTGGTGAAACTGTTGCACTAGCTTCATCTATTTAATATAAAGCTAGTGCAACAGTTTCCCCTTCTAAAATGATCCCCAAAAGGTTTTATAAATTACTGAAAATACAGTAATTATTACCCAAATTTCTTTTATTAAAATTTACATTTTTTGATTCCAAAAAGTGGTGAAACTGTTGCACTAGCTTCATCTATTTAATATTAAGCTAGTGCAACAGTTTCCCCTTCTAAAATGATCCCCAAAAGGTTTTATAAATTACTGAAAATACAGTAATTATTACCCAAATTTCTTTTATTAAAATTTACATTTTTTGATTCCAAAAAGTGGTGAAACTGTTGCACTAGCTTCATCTATTTAATATAAAGCTAGTGCAACAATTTCCCCTTCTAAAATGATCCCCAAAAGGTTTTATAAATTACTGAAAATACAGTAATTATTACCCAAATTTCTTTTACAAAAATTTACATTTTTTGATTCCAAAAAAAGGTGAAACTGTTGCACTAGCTTCATCTATTTAATATAAAGCTAGTGCAACAGTTTCCCCTTCTAAAATGATCCCCAAAAGGTTTTATAAATTACTGAAAATACAGTAATTATTACCCAAATTTCTTTTATTAAAATTTACATTTTTTGATTCCAAAAAGTGGTGAAACTGTTGCACTAGCTTCATCTATTTAATATTAAGCTAGTGCAACAGTTTCCCCTTCTAAAATGATCCCCAAAAGGTTTTATTAATTACTGAAAATACAGTAATTAATACCCAAATTTCTTTTATTAAAATTTACATTTTTTGATTCCAAAAAGTGGTGAAACTGTTGCACTAGCTTCATCTATTTAATATAAAGCTAGTGCAACAATTTCCCCTTCTAAAATGATCCCCAAAAGGTTTTATAAATTACTGAAAATACAGTAATTATTACCCAAATTTCTTTTATTAAAATTTACATTTTTTGATTCCAAAAAGTGGTGAAACTGTTGCACTAGCTTCATCTATTAAATATTAAGCTAGTACAACAGTTTCCCCTTCTAAAATGATCCCCAAAAGGTTTTATAAATTACTGAAAATACAGTAATTATTACCCAAATTTCTTTTATTAAAATTTACATTTTTTGATTCCAAAAAGTGGTGAAACTGTTGCACTAGCTTCATCTATTTAATATAAAGCTAGTGCAACAATTTCCCCTTCTAAAATGATCCCCAAAAGGTTTTATAAATTACTGAAAATACAGTAATTATTACCCAAATTTCTTTTATTAAAATTTACATTTTTTGATTCCAAAAAGTGGTGAAACTGTTGCACTAGCTTCATCTATTTAATATAAAGCTAGTGCAACAATTTCCCCTTCTAAAATGATCCCCAAAAGGTTTTATAAATTACTGAAAATACAGTAATTCTTACCCAAATTTCTTTTACAAAAATTTACATTTTTTGATTCCAAAAAATGGTGAAACTGTTGCACTAGCTTCATCTATTTAATATTAAGCTAGTGCAACAGTTTCCCCTTCTAAAATGATCCCCAAAAGGTTTTATAAATTACTGAAAATACAGTAATTATTACCCAAATTTCTTTTACAAAAATTTACATTTTTTGATTCCAAATAGTGGTGAAAGTGTTGCACTAGCTTCATCTATTTAATATTAAGCTAGTGCAACAATTTCCCCTTCTAAAATGATCCCCAAAAGGTTTTATTAATTACTGAAAATACAGTAATTAATACCCAAATTTCTTTTATTAAAATTTACATTTTTTGATTCCAAATAGTGGTGAAACTGTTGCACTAGCTTCATCTATTTAATATAAAGCTAGTGCAACAATTTCCTTTTCTAAAATGATCCCCAAAAGGTTTTATAAATTACTGAAAATACAGTAATTATTACCCAAATTTCTTTTACAAAAATTTACATTTTTTGATTCCAAAAAGTGGTGAAACTGTTGCACTAGCTTCATCTATTTAATATAAAGCTAGTGCAACAGTTTCCCCTTCTAAAATGATCCCCAAAAGGTTTTATAAATTACTGAAAATACAGTAATTCTTACCCAAATTTCTTTTACAAAAATTTACATTTTTTGATTCCAAAAAATGGTGAAACTGTTGCACTAGCTTCATCTATTTAATATTAAGCTAGTGCAACAGTTTCCCCTTCTAAAATGATCCCCAAAAGGTTTTATAAATTACTGAAAATACAGTAATTATTACCCAAATTTCTTTTACAAAAATTTACATTTTTTGATTCCAAATAGTGGTGAAAGTGTTGCACTAGCTTCATCTATTTAATATTAAGCTAGTGCAACAATTTCCCCTTCTAAAATGATCCCCAAAAGGTTTTATTAATTACTGAAAATACAGTAATTAATACCCAAATTTCTTTTATTAAAATTTACATTTTTTGATTCCAAATAGTGGTGAAACTGTTGCACTAGCTTCATCTATTTAATATAAAGCTAGTGCAACAATTTCCTTTTCTAAAATGATCCCCAAAAGGTTTTATAAATTACTGAAAATACAGTAATTATTACCCAAATTTCTTTTACAAAAATTTACATTTTTTGATTCCAAAAAGTGGTGAAACTGTTGCACTAGCTTCATCTATTTAATATAAAGCTAGTGCAACAGTTTCCCCTTCTAAAATGATCCCCAAAAGGTTTTATAAATTACTGAAAATACAGTAATTATTACCCAAATTTCTTTTATTAAAATTTACATTTTTTGATTCCAAAAAGTGGTGAAACTGTTGCACTAGCTTCATCTATTTAATATTAAGCTAGTGCAACAGTTTCCCCTTCTAAAATGATCCCCAAAAGGTTTTATAAATTACTGAAAATACAGTAATTATTACCCAAATTTCTTTTACAAAAATTTACATTTTTTGATTCCAAAAAGTGGTGAAACTGTTGCACTAGCTTCATCTATTTAATATTAAGCTAGTGCAACAGTTTCCCCTTCTAAAATGATCCCCAAAAGGTTTTATAAATTACTGAAAATACAGTAATTATTACCCAAATTTCTTTTACAAAAATTTACATTTTTTGATTCCAAAAAGTGGTGAAACTGTTGCACTAGCTTCATCTATTTAATATAAAGCTAGTGCAACAATTTCCCCTTCTAAAATGATCCCCAAAAGGTTTTATAAATTACTGAAAATACAGTAATTAATACCCAAATTTCTTTTACAAAAATTTACATTTTTTGATTCCAAAAAGTGGTGAAACTGTTGCACTAGCTTCATCTATTTAATATTAAGCTAGTGCAACAGTTTCCCCTTCTAAAATGATCCCCAAAAGGTTTTATAAATTACTGAAAATACAGTAATTATTACCCAAATTTCTTTTACAAAAATTTACATTTTTTGATTCCAAAAAGTGGTGAAACTGTTGCACTAGCTTCATCTATTTAATATAAAGCTAGTGCAACAATTTCCCCTTCTAAAATGATCCCCAAAAGGTTTTATAAATTACTGAAAATACAGTAATTAATACCCAAATTTCTTTTACAAAAATTTACATTTTTTGATTCCAAAAAGTGGTGAAACTGTTGCACTAGCTACATCTATTTAATATTAAGCTAGTGCAACAGTTTCCCCTTCTAAAATGATCCCCAAAAGGTTTTATAAATTACTGAAAATACAGTAATTATTACCCAAATTTCTTTTACAAAAATTTACATTTTTTGATTCCAAAAAGTGGTGAAACTGTTGCACTAGCTTCATCTATTTAATATTAAGCTAGTGCAACAGTTTCCCCTTCTAAAATGATCCCCAAAAGGTTTTATAAATTACTGAAAATACAGTAATTATTACCCAAATTTCTTTTACAAAAATTTACATTTTTTGATTCCAAAAAGTGGTGAAACTGTTGCACTAGCTTCATCTATTTAATATTAAGCTAGTGCAACAGTTTCCCCTTCTAAAATGATCCCCAAAAGGTTTTATAAATTACTGAAAATACAGTAATTATTACCCAAATTTCTTTTACAAAAATTTACATTTTTTGATTCCAAAAAGTGGTGAAACTGTTGCACTAGCTTCATCTATTTAATATTAAGCTAGTGCAACAGTTTCCCCTTCTAAAATGATCCCCAAAAGGTTTTATAAATTACTGAAAATACAGTAATTATTACCCAAATTTCTTTTATTAAAATTTACATTTTTTGATTCCAAAAAGTGGTGAAACTGTTGCACTAGCTTCATCTATTTAATATTAAGCTAGTGCAACAGTTTCCCCTTCTAAAATGATCCCCAAAAGGTTTTATAAATTACTGAAAATACAGTAATTAATACCCAAATTTCTTTTATTAAAATTTACATTTTTTGATTCCAAAAAGTGGTGAAACTGTTGCACTAGCTTCATCTATTTAATATTAAGCTAGTGCAACAGTTTCCCCTTCTAAAATGATCCCCAAAAGGTTTTATAAATTACTGAAAATACAGTAATTATTACCCAAATTTCTTTTACAAAAATTTACATTTTTTGATTCCAAAAAGTGGTGAAACTGTTGCACTAGCTTCATCTATTTAATATTAAGCTAGTGCAACAATTTCCCCTTCTAAAATGATCCCCAAAAGGTTTTATAAATTACTGAAAATACAGTAATTATTACCCAAATTTCTTTTATTAAAATTTACATTTTTTGATTCCAAAAAGTGGTGAAACTGTTGCACTAGCTTCATCTATTTAATATTAAGCTAGTGCAACAGTTTCCCCTTCTAAAATGATCCCCAAAAGGTTTTATAAATTACTGAAAATACAGTAATTATTACCCAAATTTCTTTTATTAAAATTTACATTTTTTGATTCCAAAAAGTGGTGAAACTGTTGCACTAGCTTCATCTATTTAATATTAAGCCAGTGCAACAGTTTCCCCTTCTAAAATGATCCCCAAAAGGTTTTATAAATTACTGAAAATACAGTAATTATTACCCAAATTTCTTTTACAAAAATTTACATTTTTTGATTCCAAAAAGTGGTGAAACTGTTGCACTAGCTTCATCTATTTAATATTAAGCTAGTGCAACAGTTTCCCCTTCTAAAATGATCCCCAAAAGGTTTTATAAATTACTGAAAATACAGTAATTATTACCCAAATTTCTTTTATTAAAATTTACATTTTTTGATTCCAAAAAGTGGTGAAACTGTTGCACTAGCTTCATCTATTTAATATTAAGCTAGTGCAACAGTTTCCCCTTCTAAAATGATCCCCAAAAGGTTTTATAAATTACTGAAAATACAGTAATTAATACCCAAATTTCATTTATTAAAATTTACATTTTTTGATTCCAAAAAGTGGTAAAACTGTTGCACTAGCTTCATCTATTTAATATTAAGCTAGTGCAACAGTTTCCCCTTCTAAAATGATCCCCAAAAGGTTTTATAAATTACTGAAAATACAGTAATTAATACCCAAATTTCTTTTATTAAAATTTACATTTTTTGATTCCAAAAAGTGGTGAAACTGTTGCACTAGCTTCATCTATTTAATATTAAGCTAATGCAACAGTTTCCCCTTCTAAAATGATCCCCAAAAGGTTTTATAAATTACTGAAAATACAGTAATTATTACCCAAATTTCTTTTACAAAAATTTACATTTTTTGATTCCAAAAAGTGGTGAAACTGTTGCACTAGCTTCATCTATTTAATATAAAGCTAGTGCAACAATTTCCCCTTCTAAAATGATCCCCAAAAGGTTTTATAAATTACTGAAAATACAGTAATTAATACCCAAATTTCTTTTATTAAAATTTACATTTTTTGATTCGAAAAAGTGGTGAAACTGTTGCACTAGCTTCATCTATTTAATATAAAGCTAGTGCAACAATTTCCCCTTCTAAAATGATCCCCAAAAGGTTTTATAAATTACTGAAAATACAGTAATTAATACCCAAATTTCTTTTATTAAAATTTACATTTTTTGATTCTAAAAAGTGGTGAAACTGTTGCACTAGCTTCATCTATTTAATATTAAGCTAGTGCAACAATTTCCCCTTCTAAAATGATCCCCAAAAGGTTTTATAAATTACTGAAAATACAGTAATTATTACCCAAATTTCTTTTATTAAAATTTACATTTTTTGATTCCAAAAAGTGGTGAAACTGTTGCACTAGCTTCATCTATTTAATATAAAGCTAGTGCAACAATTTCCCCTTCTAAAATGATCCCCAAAAGGTTTTATAAATTACTGAAAATACAGTAATTATTACCCAAATTTCTTTTATTAAAATTTACATTTTTTGATTCTAAAAAGTGGTGAAACTGTTGCACTAGCTTCATCTATTTAATATTAAGCTAGTGCAACAATTTCCCCTTCTAAAATGATCCCCAAAAGGTTTTATAAATTACTGAAAATACAGTAATTATTACCCAAATTTCTTTTATTAAAATTTACATTTTTTGATTCCAAAAAGTGGTGAAACTGTTGCACTAGCTTCATCTATTTAATATAAAGCTAGTGCAACAATTTCCCCTTCTAAAATGATCCCCAAAAGGTTTTATAAATTACTGAAAATACAGTAATTATTACCCAAATTTCTTTTATTAAAATTTACATTTTTTGATTCCAAAAAGTGGTGAAACTGTTGCACTAGCTTCATCTATTTAATATTAAGCTAGTGCAACAATTTCCCCTTCTAAAATGATCCCCAAAAGGTTTTATAAATTACTGAAAATACAGTAATTATTACCCAAATTTCTTTTATTAAAATTTACATTTTTTGATTCCAAAAAGTGGTGAAACTGTTGCACTAGCTTCATCTATTAAATATTAAGCTAGTGCAACAGTTTCCCCTTCTAAAATGATCCCTAAAAGGTTTTATTAATTACTGAAATTACAGTAATTATTACCCAAATTTCATTTATTAAAATTTACATTTTTTGATTCCAAAAAGTGGTGAAACTGTTGCACAAGCTTCATTTATTTAATATTAAGCTAGTGCAACAGTTTCCCCTTTTAAAATGATCCCCAAAAGGTTTTATAAATTACTGAAAATACAGTAATTATTACCCAAATTTCTTTTATTAAAATTTACATTTTTTGATTACAAAAAGTGGTAAAACTGTTGCACTAGCTTCATCTATTTAATATTAAGCTAGTGCAACAGTTTCCCCTTCTAAAATGATCCCCAAAAGGTTTTATAAATTACTGAAAATACAGTAATTAATACCCAAATTTCTTTTATTAAAATTTACATTTTTTGATTCCAAAAAGTGGTGAAACTGTTGCACTAGCTTCATCTATTTAATATTAAGCTAGTGCAACAATTTCCCCTTCTAAAATGATCCCCAAAAGGTTTTATAAATTACTGAAAATACAGTAATTATTACCCAAATTTCTTTTATTAAAATTTACATTTTTTGATTACAAAAAGTGGTAAAACTGTTGCACTAGCTTCATCTATTTAATATTAAGCTAGTGCAACAGTTTCCCCTTCTAAAATGATCCCCAAAAGGTTTTATAAATTACTGAAAATACAGTAATTATTACCCAAATTTCTTTTACAAAAATTTACATTTTTTGATTCCAAAAAGTGGTGAAACTGTTGCACTAGCTTCATCTATTTAATATTAAGCTAGTGCAACAATTTCCCCTTCTAAAATGATCCCCAAAAGGTTTTCTTAATTACTGAAAATACAGTAATTATTACCCAAATTTCTTTTACAAAAATTTACATTCATTGAATTTAAAAAGTGGTGAAACTGTTGCACTAGCTTCATCTATTTAATATAAAGCTAGTGCAACAATTTCCCCTTCTAAAATGATCCCCAAAAGGTTTTATAAATTACTGAAAATACAGTAATTAATACCCAAATTTCTTTTATTAAAATTTACATTTTTTGATTCTAAAAAGTGGTGAAACTGTTGCACAAGCTTCATCTATTTAATATTAAGCTAGTGCAACAATTTCCCCTTCTAAAATGATCCCCAAAAGGTTTTATAAATTACTGAAAATACAGTAATTAATACCCAAATTTCTTTTATTAAAATTTACATTTTTTGATTCTAAAAAGTGGTGAAACTGTTGCACTAGCTTCATCTATTTAATATTAAGCTAGTGCAACAATTTCCCCTTCTAAAATGATCCCCAAAAGGTTTTATAAATTACTGAAAATACAGTAATTATTACCCAAATTTCTTTTATTAAAATTTACATTTTTTGATTCTAAAAAGTGGTGAAACTGTTGCACAAGCTTCATCTATTTAATATTAAGCTAGTGCAACAATTTCCCCTTCTAAAATGATCCCCAAAAGGTTTTATAAATTACTGAAAATACAGTAATTAATACCCAAATTTCTTTTATTAAAATTTACATTTTTTGATTCTAAAAAGTGGTGAAACTGTTGCACAAGCTTCATCTATTTAATATTAAGCTAGTGCAACAATTTCCCCTTCTAAAATGATCCCCAAAAGGTTTTATAAATTACTGAAAATACAGTAATTATTACCCAAATTTCTTTTATTAAAATTTACATTTTTTGATTCTAAAAAGTGGTGAAACTGTTGCACTAGCTTCATCTATTTAATATTAAGCTAGTGCAACAATTTCCCCTTCTAAAATGATCCCCAAAAGGTTTTATAAATTACTGAAAATACAGTAATTATTACCCAAATTTCTTTTATTAAAATTTACATTTTTTGATTCTAAAAAGTGGTGAAACTGTTGCACAAGCTTCATCTATTTAATATAAAGCTAGTGCAACAATTTCCCCTTCTAAAATGATCCCCAAAAGGTTTTATAAATTACTGAAAATACAGTAATTAATACCCAAATTTCTTTTATTAAAATTTACATTTTTTGATTCTAAAAAGTGGTGAAACTGTTGCACAAGCTTCATCTATTTAATATTAAGCTAGTGCAACAATTTCCCCTTCTAAAATGATCCCCAAAAGGTTTTATAAATTACTGAAAATACAGTAATTAATACCCAAATTTCTTTTATTAAAATTTACATTTTTTGATTCTAAAAAGTGGTGAAACTGTTGCACTAGCTTCATCTATTTAATATTAAGCTAGTGCAACAATTTCCCCTTCTAAAATGATCCCCAAAAGGTTTTATAAATTACTGAAAATACAGTAATTAATACCCAAATTTCTTTTATTAAAATTTACATTTTTTGATTCTAAAAAGTGGTGAAACTGTTGCACAAGCTTCATCTATTTAATATTAAGCTAGTGCAACAATTTCCCCTTCTAAAATGATCCCCAAAAGGTTTTATAAATTACTGAAAATACAGTAATTAATACCCAAATTTCTTTTATTAAAATTTACATTTTTTGATTCTAAAAAGTGGTGAAACTGTTGCACTAGCTTCATCTATTTAATATTAAGCTAGTGCAACAATTTCCCCTTCTAAAATGATCCCCAAAAGGTTTTATAAATTACTGAAAATACAGTAATTAATACCCAAATTTCTTTTATTAAAATTTACATTTTTTGATTCTAAAAAGTGGTGAAACTGTTGCACAAGCTTCATCTATTTAATATTAAGCTAGTGCAACAATTTCCCCTTCTAAAATGATCCCCAAAAGGTTTTATAAATTACTGAAAATACAGTAATTAATACCCAAATTTCTTTTATTAAAATTTACATTTTTTGATTCTAAAAAGTGGTGAAACTGTTGCACTAGCTTCATCTATTTAATATTAAGCTAGTGCAACAATTTCCCCTTCTAAAATGATCCCCAAAAGGTTTTCTTAATTACTGAAAATACAGTAATTATTACCCAAATTTCTTTTACAAAAATTTACATTCATTGAATTTAAAAAGTGGTGAAACTGTTGCACTAGCTTCATCTATTTAATATAAAGCTAGTGCAACAATTTCCCCTTCTAAAATGATCCCCAAAAGGTTTTATAAATTACTGAAAATACAGTAATTAATACCCAAATTTCTTTTACAAAAATTTACTTTTTTTGATTCCAAAAAGAGGTGAAAGTGTTGCACTAGCTTCATCTATTTAATATTAAGCTAGTGCAACAGTTTCCCCTTCTAAAATGATCCCTAAAAGGTTTTATAAATTACTGAAAATACAGTAATTATTACCCAAATTTCTTTTATTAAAATTTACATTTTTTGATTCTAAAAAGTGGTGAAACTGTTGCACTAGCTTCATCTATTTAATATAAAGCTAGTGCAACAATTTCCCCTTCTAAAATGATCCCCAAAAGGTTTTATAAATTACTGAAAATACAGTAATTATTACCCAAATTTCTTTTATTAAAATTTACATTTTTTGATTCTAAAAAGTGGTGAAACTGTTGCACTAGCTTCATCTATTTAATATAAAGCTAGTGCAACAATTTCCCCTTCTAAAATGATCCCCAAAAGGTTTTATAAATTACTGAAAATACAGTAATTAATACCCAAATTTCTTTTATTAAAATTTACATTTTTTGATTCTAAAAAGTGGTGAAACTGTTGCACTAGCTTCATCTATTTAATATTAAGCTAGTGCAACAATTTCCCCTTCTAAAATGATCCCCAAAAGGTTTTATAAATTACTGAAAATACAGTAACTATTACCCAAATTTCTTTTACAAAAATTTACTTTTTTTGATTCCAAAAAGAGGTGAAACTGTTGCACTAGCTTCATCTATTTAATATTAAGCTAGTGCAACAGTTTCCCCTTCTAAAATGATCCCTAAAAGGTTTTATTAATTACTGAAAATACAGTAACTATTACTAAGGGTGGACAAGGGCCCAAATTTTAGGGCCCGGGCCCGGCCCTGGCCCTTAGTTTTTGCTTAGGCCCGGCCCTGGCCCTAGGGCCGGGCCCGGGCCGACGAGTTTTTTCTTAATTTTGACGTGGTCCCCCCTTTGCGTTTTTTTGAACTGTAAGAAAATCAAGGCCCGGCCCGGGCCCGGCCCGAGGGCCGGGCCGGGCTTTACCAGGGCCTTAAAAAGCCCTGGGCCCTCGTCCACCCTTAACTATTACCCAAATTTCTTTTACAAAAATTTACTTTTTTTGATTCCAAAAAGAGGTGAAAGTGTTGCACTAGCTTCATCTATTTAATATTAAGCTAGTGCAACAGTTTCCCCTTCTAAAATGATCCCCAAAAGGTTTTATTAATTACTGAAAATACAGTAACTATTACCCAAATTTCTTTTACAAAAATTTACATTTTTTGATTCCAAAAAGAGGTGAAAGTGTTGCACTAGCTTCATCTATTTAATATTAAGCTAGTGCAACAGTTTCCCCTTCTAAAATGATCCCCAAAAGGTTTTCTTAATTACTGAAAATACAGTAATTATTACCCAAATTTCTTTTACAAAAATTTACTTTTTTTGATTCCAAAAAGAGGTGAAAGTGTTGCACTAGCTTCATCTATTTAATATTAAGCTAGTGCAACAGTTTCCCCTTCTAAAATGATCCCCAAAAGGTTTTCTTAATTACTGAAAATACAGTAATTATTACCCAAATTTCTTTTACAAAAATTTACATTTTTTGATTCCAAAAAGAGGTGAAAGTGTTGCACTAGCTTCATCTATTTAATATTAAGCTAGTGCAACAGTTTCCCCTTCTAAAATGATCCCCAAAAGGTTTTCTTAATTACTGAAAATACAGTAACTATTACCCAAATTTCTTTTACAAAAATTTACATTTTTTGATTCCAAAAAGAGGTGAAAGTGTTGCACTAGCTTCATCTATTTAATATTAAGCTAGTGCAACAGTTTCCCCTTCTAAAATGATCCCCAAAAGGTTTTATTAATTACTGAAAATACAGTAACTATTACCCAAATTTCTTTTACAAAAATTTACTTTTTTTGATTCCAAAAAGAGGTGAAAGTGTTGCACTAGCTTCATCTATTTAATATTAAGCTAGTGCAACAGTTTCCCCTTCTAAAATGATCCCTAAAAGGTTTTATTAATTACTGAAAATACAGTAACTATTACCCAAATTTCTTTTACAAAAATTTACATTTTTTGATTCCAAAAAGAGGTGAAAGTGTTGCACTAGCTTCATCTATTTAATATTAAGCTAGTGCAACAGTTTCCCCTTCTAAAATGATCCCCAAAAGGTTTTATTAATTACTGAAAATACAGTAACTATTACCCAAATTTCTTTTACCAAAATTTACTTTTTTTGATTCCAAAAAGAGGTGAAAGTGTTGCACTAGCTTCATCTATTTAATATTAAGCTAGTGCAACAGTTTCCCCTTCTAAAATGATCCCCAAAAGGTTTTCTTAATTACTGAAAATACAGTAATTATTACCCAAATTTCTTTTACAAAAATTTACATTTTTTGATTCCAAAAAGAGGTGAAAGTGTTGCACTAGCTTCATCTATTTAATATTAAGCTAGTGCAACAGTTTCCCCTTCTAAAATGATCCCCAAAAGGTTTTCTTAATTACTGAAAATACAGTAATTATTACCCAAATTTCTTTTACCAAAATTTACTTTTTTTGATTCCAAAAAGAGGTGAAAGTGTTGCACTAGCTTCATCTATTTAATATTAAGCTAGTGCAACAGTTTCCCCTTCTAAAATGATCCCCAAAAGGTTTTCTTAATTACTGAAAATACAGTAATTATTACCCAAATTTCTTTTACCAAAATTTACATTTTTTGATTCCAAAAAGAGGTGAAAGTGTTGCACTAGCTTCATCTATTTAATATTAAGCTAGTGCAACAGTTTCCCCTTCTAAAATGATCCCCAAAAGGTTTTCTTAATTACTGAAAATACAGTAACTATTACCCAAATTTCTTTTACCAAAATTTACTTTTTTTGATTCCAAAAAGAGGTGAAAGTGTTGCACTAGCTTCATCTATTTAATATTAAGCTAGTGCAACAGTTTCCCCTTCTAAAATGATCCCCAAAAGGTTTTCTTAATTACTGAAAATACAGTAACTATTACCCAAATTTCTTTTACCAAAATTTACTTTTTTTGATTCCAAAAAGAGGTGAAAGTGTTGCACTAGCTTCATCTATTTAATATTAAGCTAGTGCAACAGTTTCCCCTTCTAAAATGATCCCCAAAAGGTTTTCTTAATTACTGAAAATACAGTAACTATTACCCAAATTTCTTTTACCAAAATTTACTTTTTTTGATTCCAAAAAGAGGTGAAAGTGTTGCACTAGCTTCATCTATTTAATATTAAGCTAGTGCAATAGTTTCCCCTTCTAAAATGATCCCCAAAAGGTTTTCTTAATTACTGAAAATACAGTAACTATTACCCAAATTTCTTTTACAAAAATTTACTTTTTTAGATTCCAAAAAGAGGTGAAAGTGTTGCACTAGCTTCATCTATTTAATATTAAGCTAGTGCAACAGTTTCCCCTTCTAAAATGATCCCCAAAAGGTTTTATTAATTACTGAAAATACAGTAACTATTACCCAAATTTCTTTTACCAAAATTTACTTTTTTTGATTCCAAAAAGAGGTGAAAGTGTTGCACTAGCTTCATCTATTTAATATTAAGCTAGTGCAACAGTTTCCCCTTCTAAAATGATCCCCAAAAGGTTTTCTTAATTACTGAAAATACAGTAATTATTACCCAAATTTCTTTTACAAAAATTTACATTTTTTGATTCCAAAAAGAGGTGAAAGTGTTGCACTAGCTTCATCTATTTAATATTAAGCTAGTGCAACAGTTTCCCCTTCTAAAATGATCCCCAAAAGGTTTTCTTAATTACTGAAAATACAGTAATTATTACCCAAATTTCTTTTACCAAAATTTACTTTTTTTGATTCCAAAAAGAGGTGAAAGTGTTGCACTAGCTTCATCTATTTAATATTAAGCTAGTGCAACAGTTTCCCCTTCTAAAATGATCCCCAAAAGGTTTTCTTAATTACTGAAAATACAGTAACTATTACCCAAATTTCTTTTACAAAAATTTACTTTTTTTGATTCCAAAAAGAGGTGAAAGTGTTGCACTAGCTTCATCTATTTAATATTAAGCTAGTGCAACAGTTTCCCCTTCTAAAATGATCCCCAAAAGGTTTTATTAATTACTGAAAATACAGTAACTATTACCCAAATTTCTTTTACAAAAATTTACATTTTTTGATTCCAAAAAGAGGTGAAAGTGTTGCACTAGCTTCATCTATTTAATATTAAGCTAGTGCAACAGTTTCCCCTTCTAAAATGATCCCCAAAAGGTTTTCTTAATTACTGAAAATACAGTAATTATTACCCAAATTTCTTTTACCAAAATTTACATTTTTTGATTCCAAAAAGAGGTGAAAGTGTTGCACTAGCTTCATCTATTTAATATTAAGCTAGTGCAACAGTTTCCCCTTCTAAAATGATCCCCAAAAGGTTTTCTTAATTACTGAAAATACAGTAACTATTACCCAAATTTCTTTTACCAAAATTTACTTTTTTTGATTCCAAAAAGAGGTGAAAGTGTTGCACTAGCTTCATCTATTTAATATTAAGCTAGTGCAACAGTTTCCCCTTCTAAAATGATCCCCAAAAGGTTTTCTTAATTACTGAAAATACAGTAACTATTACCCAAATTTCTTTTACCAAAATTTACTTTTTTTGATTCCAAAAAGAGGTGAAAGTGTTGCACTAGCTTCATCTATTTAATATTAAGCTAGTGCAATAGTTTCCCCTTCTAAAATGATCCCCAAAAGGTTTTCTTAATTACTGAAAATACAGTAACTATTACCCAAATTTCTTTTACCAAAATTTACTTTTTTTGATTCCAAAAAGAGGTGAAAGTGTTGCACTAGCTTCATCTATTTAATATTAAGCTAGTGCAATAGTTTCCCCTTCTAAAATGATCCCCAAAAGGTTTTCTTAATTACTGAAAATACAGTAACTATTACCCAAATTTCTTTTACCAAAATTTACTTTTTTTGATTCCAAAAAGAGGTGAAAGTGTTGCACTAGCTTCATCTATTTAATATTAAGCTAGTGCAACAGTTTCCCCTTCTAAAATGATCCCCAAAAGGTTTTCTTAATTACTGAAAATACAGTAACTATTACCCAAATTTCTTTTACAAAAATTTACTTTTTTAGATTCCAAAAAGAGGTGAAAGTGTTGCACTAGCTTCATCTATTTAATATTAAGCTAGTGCAACAGTTTCCCCTTCTAAAATGATCCCCAAAAGGTTTTATTAATTACTGAAAATACAGTAACTATTACCCAAATTTCTTTTACCAAAATTTACTTTTTTTGATTCCAAAAAGAGGTGAAAGTGTTGCACTAGCTTCATCTATTTAATATTAAGCTAGTGCAACAGTTTCCCCTTCTAAAATGATCCCTAAAAGGTTTTCTTAATTACTGAAAATACAGTAATTATTACCCAAATTTCTTTTACAAAAATTTACATTTTTTGATTCCAAAAAGAGGTGAAAGTGTTGCACTAGCTTCATCTATTTAATATTAAGCTAGTGCAACAGTTTCCCCTTCTAAAATGATCCCCAAAAGGTTTTCTTAATTACTGAAAATACAGTAATTATTACCCAAATTTCTTTTACCAAAATTTACTTTTTTTGATTCCAAAAAGAGGTGAAAGTGTTGCACTAGCTTCATCTATTTAATATTAAGCTAGTGCAACAGTTTCCCCTTCTAAAATGATCCCCAAAAGGTTTTCTTAATTACTGAAAATACAGTAACTATTACCCAAATTTCTTTTACAAAAATTTACTTTTTTTGATTCCAAAAAGAGGTGAAAGTGTTGCACTAGCTTCATCTATTTAATATTAAGCTAGTGCAACAGTTTCCCCTTCTAAAATGATCCCCAAAAGGTTTTATTAATTACTGAAAATACAGTAACTATTACCCAAATTTCTTTTACAAAAATTTACATTTTTTGATTCCAAAAAGAGGTGAAAGTGTTGCACTAGCTTCATCTATTTAATATTAAGCTAGTGCAACAGTTTCCCCTTCTAAAATGATCCCCAAAAGGTTTTCTTAATTACTGAAAATACAGTAATTATTACCCAAATTTCTTTTACAAAAATTTACTTTTTTTGATTCCAAAAAGAGGTGAAAGTGTTGCACTAGCTTCATCTATTTAATATTAAGCTAGTGCAACAGTTTCCCCTTCTAAAATGATCCCCAAAAGGTTTTCTTAATTACTGAAAATACAGTAATTATTACCCAAATTTCTTTTACAAAAATTTACATTTTTTGATTCCAAAAAGAGGTGAAAGTGTTGCACTAGCTTCATCTATTTAATATTAAGCTAGTGCAACAGTTTCCCCTTCTAAAATGATCCCCAAAAGGTTTTCTTAATTACTGAAAATACAGTAACTATTACCCAAATTTCTTTTACCAAAATTTACTTTTTTAGATTCCAAAAAGAGGTGAAAGTGTTGCACTAGCTTCATCTATTTAATATTAAGCTAGTGCAACAGTTTCCCCTTCTAAAATGATCCCCAAAAGGTTTTCTTAATTACTGAAAATACAGTAACTATTACCCAAATTTCTTTTACAAAAATTTACTTTTTTAGATTCCAAAAAGAGGTGAAAGTGTTGCACTAGCTTCATCTATTTAATATCAAGCTAGTGCAACAGTTTCCCCTTCTAAAATGATCCCCAAAAGGTTTTATTAATTACTGAAAATACAGTAACTATTACCCAAATTACTTTTACCAAAATTTACTTTTTTTGATTCCAAAAAGAGGTGAAAGTGTTGCACTAGCTTCATCTATTTAATATTAAGCTAGTGCAACAGTTTCCCCTTCTAAAATGATCCCCAAAAGGTTTTCTTAATTACTGAAAATACAGTAATTATTACCCAAATTTCTTTTACAAAAATTTACATTTTTTGATTCCAAAAAGAGGTGAAAGTGTTGCACTAGCTTCATCTATTTAATATTAAGCTAGTGCAACAGTTTCCCCTTCTAAAATGATCCCCAAAAGGTTTTATAAATTACTGAAAATACAGTAACTATTACCCAAATTTCTTTTACCAAAATTTACTTTTTTAGATTCCAAAAAGAGGTGAAAGTGTTGCACTAGCTTCATCTATTTAATATTAAGCTAGTGCAACAGTTTCCCCTTCTAAAATGATCCCCAAAAGGTTTTCTTAATTACTGAAAATACAGTAATTATTACCCAAATTTCTTTTACAAAAATTTACATTTTTTGATTCCAAAAAGAGGTGAAAGTGTTGCACTAGCTTCATCTATTTAATATTAAGCTAGTGCAACAGTTTCCCCTTCTAAAATGATCCCCAAAAGGTTTTCTTAATTACTGAAAATACAGTAACTATTACCCAAATTTCTTTTACCAAAATTTACTTTTTTAGATTCCAAAAAGAGGTGAAAGTGTTGCACTAGCTTCATCTATTTAATATTAAGCTAGTGCAACAGTTTCCCCTTCTAAAATGATCCCCAAAAGGTTTTCTTAATTACTGAAAATACAGTAACTATTACCCAAATTTCTTTTACAAAAATTTACTTTTTTAGATTCCAAAAAGAGGTGAAAGTGTTGCACTAGCTTCATCTATTTAATATTAAGCTAGTGCAACAGTTTCCCCTTCTAAAATGATCCCCAAAAGGTTTTATTAATTACTGAAAATACAGTAACTATTACCCAAATTTCTTTTACCAAAATTTACTTTTTTTGATTCCAAAAAGAGGTGAAAGTGTTGCACTAGCTTCATCTATTTAATATTAAGCTAGTGCAACAGTTTCCCCTTCTAAAATGATCCCTAAAAGGTTTTCTTAATTACTGAAAATACAGTAACTATTACCCAAATTTCTTTTACAAAAATTTACATTTTTTGATTCCAAAAAGAGGTGAAAGTGTTGCACTAGCTTCATCTATTTAATATTAAGCTAGTGCAACAGTTTCCCCTTCTAAAATGATCCCCAAAAGGTTTTCTTAATTACTGAAAATACAGTAACTATTACCCAAATTTCTTTTACAAAAATTTACTTTTTTTGATTCCAAAAAGAGGTGAAAGTGTTGCACTAGCTTCATCTATTTAATATTAAGCTAGTGCAACAGTTTCCCCTTCTAAAATGATCCCCAAAAGGTTTTCTTAATTACTGAAAATACAGTAATTATTACCCAAATTTCTTTTACAAAAATTTACATTTTTTGATTCCAAAAAGAGGTGAAAGTGTTGCACTAGCTTCATCTATTTAATATTAAGCTAGTGCAACAGTTTCCCCTTCTAAAATGATCCCCAAAAGGTTTTCTTAATTACTGAAAATACAGTAACTATTACCCAAATTTCTTTTACCAAAATTTACTTTTTTAGATTCCAAAAAGAGGTGAAAGTGTTGCACTAGCTTCATCTATTTAATATTAAGCTAGTGCAACAGTTTCCCCTTCTAAAATGATCCCCAAAAGGTTTTCTTAATTACTGAAAATACAGTAACTATTACCCAAATTTCTTTTACAAAAATTTACTTTTTTAGATTCCAAAAAGAGGTGAAAGTGTTGCACTAGCTTCATCTATTTAATATCAAGCTAGTGCAACAGTTTCCCCTTCTAAAATGATCCCCAAAAGGTTTTATTAATTACTGAAAATACAGTAACTATTACCCAAATTACTTTTACCAAAATTTACTTTTTTTGATTCCAAAAAGAGGTGAAAGTGTTGCACTAGCTTCATCTATTTAATATTAAGCTAGTGCAACAGTTTCCCCTTCTAAAATGATCCCCAAAAGGTTTTCTTAATTACTGAAAATACAGTAATTATTACCCAAATTTCTTTTACAAAAATTTACATTTTTTGATTCCAAAAAGAGGTGAAAGTGTTGCACTAGCTTCATCTATTTAATATTAAGCTAGTGCAACAGTTTCCCCTTCTAAAATGATCCCCAAAAGGTTTTATAAATTACTGAAAATACAGTAACTATTACCCAAATTTCTTTTACCAAAATTTACTTTTTTAGATTCCAAAAAGAGGTGAAAGTGTTGCACTAGCTTCATCTATTTAATATTAAGCTAGTGCAACAGTTTCCCCTTCTAAAATGATCCCCAAAAGGTTTTCTTAATTACTGAAAATACAGTAATTATTACCCAAATTTCTTTTACAAAAATTTACATTTTTTGATTCCAAAAAGAGGTGAAAGTGTTGCACTAGCTTCATCTATTTAATATTAAGCTAGTGCAACAGTTTCCCCTTCTAAAATGATCCCCAAAAGGTTTTCTTAATTACTGAAAATACAGTAACTATTACCCAAATTTCTTTTACCAAAATTTACTTTTTTAGATTCCAAAAAGA
This sequence comes from Panagrolaimus sp. LJ2414, assembly GCA_024447195.1. NCBI lineage: Eukaryota > Metazoa > Nematoda > Chromadorea > Rhabditida > Panagrolaimidae > Panagrolaimus > Panagrolaimus sp. LJ2414. The sequence continues at coordinate 2,013,449 of JAMRXY010000048.1, read as the reverse complement.
GGTGAAAGTGTTGCACTAGCTTCATCTATTTAATATTAAGCTAGTGCAACAGTTTCCCCTTCTAAAATGATCCCCAAAAGGTTTTCTTAATTACTGAAAATACAGTAACTATTACCCAAATTTCTTTTACAAAAATTTACTTTTTTAGATTCCAAAAAGAGGTGAAAGTGTTGCACTAGCTTCATCTATTTAATATTAAGCTAGTGCAACAGTTTCCCCTTCTAAAATGATCCCCAAAAGGTTTTATTAATTACTGAAAATACAGTAACTATTACCCAAATTTCTTTTACCAAAATTTACTTTTTTTGATTCCAAAAAGAGGTGAAAGTGTTGCACTAGCTTCATCTATTTAATATTAAGCTAGTGCAACAGTTTCCCCTTCTAAAATGATCCCTAAAAGGTTTTCTTAATTACTGAAAATACAGTAACTATTACCCAAATTTCTTTTACAAAAATTTACATTTTTTGATTCCAAAAAGAGGTGAAAGTGTTGCACTAGCTTCATCTATTTAATATTAAGCTAGTGCAACAGTTTCCCCTTCTAAAATGATCCCCAAAAGGTTTTCTTAATTACTGAAAATACAGTAACTATTACCCAAATTTCTTTTACAAAAATTTACTTTTTTAGATTCCAAAAAGAGGTGAAAGTGTTGCACTAGCTTCATCTATTTAATATTAAGCTAGTGCAACAGTTTCCCCTTCTAAAATGATCCCCAAAAGGTTTTATTAATTACTGAAAATACAGTAACTATTACCCAAATTTCTTTTACCAAAATTTACTTTTTTTGATTCCAAAAAGAGGTGAAAGTGTTGCACTAGCTTCATCTATTTAATATTAAGCTAGTGCAACAGTTTCCCCTTCTAAAATGATCCCTAAAAGGTTTTCTTAATTACTGAAAATACAGTAACTATTACCCAAATTTCTTTTACAAAAATTTACATTTTTTGATTCCAAAAAGAGGTGAAAGTGTTGCACTAGCTTCATCTATTTAATATTAAGCTAGTGCAACAGTTTCCCCTTCTAAAATGATCCCCAAAAGGTTTTCTTAATTACTGAAAATACAGTAACTATTACCCAAATTTCTTTTACAAAAATTTACTTTTTTAGATTCCAAAAAGAGGTGAAAGTGTTGCACTAGCTTCATCTATTTAATATTAAGCTAGTGCAACAGTTTCCCCTTCTAAAATGATCCCCAAAAGGTTTTCTTAATTACTGAAAATACAGTAACTATTACCCAAATTTCTTTTACAAAAATTTACATTTTTTGATTCCAAAAAGAGGTGAAAGTGTTGCACTAGCTTCATCTATTTAATATTAAGCTAGTGCAACAGTTTCCCCTTCTAAAATGATCCCTAAAAGGTTTTCTTAATTACTGAAAATACAGTAACTATTACCCAAATTTCTTTTACAAAAATTTACATTTTTTGATTCCAAAAAGAGGTGAAAGTGTTGCACTAGCTTCATCTATTTAATATTAAGCTAGTGCAACAGTTTCCCCTTCTAAAATGATCCCTAAAAGGTTTTCTTAATTACTGAAAATACAGTAACTATTACCCAAATTTCTTTTACAAAAATTTACTTTTTTAGATTCCAAAAAGAGGTGAAAGTGTTGCACTAGCTTCATCTATTTAATATTAAGCTAGTGCAACAGTTTCCCCTTCTAAAATGATCCCCAAAAGGTTTTCTTAATTACTGAAAATACAGTAATTATTACCCAAATTTCTTTTACCAAAATTTACTTTTTTTGATTCCAAAAAGAGGTGAAAGTGTTGCACTAGCTTCATCTATTTAATATTAAGCTAGTGCAACAGTTTCCCCTTCTAAAATGATCCCCAAAAGGTTTTCTTAATTACTGAAAATACAGTAACTATTACCCAAATTTCTTTTACCAAAATTTACTTTTTTAGATTCCAAAAAGAGGTGAAAGTGTTGCACTAGCTTCATCTTTTTAATATAAGACGCCCATATGAAAAATGTTTTAGGCAGGGGGTTGAAAATGACCGTTTTAAAAATAAATTTTCACCCCTTTTTCGACTTGAGTTTTGGACCTTTTTCTGTAAATCAACACAGATTTTTTTTCAAGTTGGGTTTTCAATGAAATTGTGAAAATTTTTTCACTGCCTTGGGTCAACTTGAGAACTCATGGAATTTGTGTAACTTGTTTCACCGACTTGGGTCAACTTCTGTTTTGCCTCTTTTTCGGAATGTTTTTTCACCCCTTTTTTCTCGACTTGGGAAATCCACAGTTTTCCGCCAATCTTGTAATTCTTCAGTATTTTCAAAATTTTAGACGATTTCTGATGTTGAGATTTTTTCAACTTCAGAATTCATCAAATTTTGAAAATTCAACTCATTTTTTTCCAACGGTTGGAAATCCTTCACTTTTCCAACCGTTGGAAATTTTTCACATTTCCAACCGTTGGAAATTTTTGAGTTTTCCAACCGTTGGAAATTTCCGGGTCATTTTGGGATGAAATCAGTGTTTTCCCGATTCCGATTCCAATTCTCGATTCTCGATTCCGATTCCGATTCTTTTGTAAGAATCGATGGAATCGGAATCGGTATTAGGAATCGATGGAATCGAATCGGAATCGGAAATATAGGAATCGATTCCTATTTTTCCATATAAACCTTAATGTAATGTTTATGTTTTTTATGATATGATAAATTATTTGTTCTTTTGAATCAATTTTATCAAGTTTCTATTATTTTAAATTTATTTAATCGATGTTAAAAATTAAAACTATGGTTTTTTAAGCTCATTGTTTATGTTAACCATCACAAAAATTTTTGTAAAAGAAAATTTCGCAAAAAAGAGGAATCGGAATCGCCAAGAACCGATTCTCATGCGAGAATCGATTCTTGTCAATAGAATCGGAATCGGAATTGGAATCGGAAAAATAAATGGAATCGATTCCAAAAAAGAATCGGAAAAAATGGAATCGGGAAAACACTGGATGAAATGCAAAAAGTCAGAGCTGGGGGTCGAACCCAGGTCTTGAACCCCGACGCACTACCAACTGCGCCATTGAGACATGTAATTCGAAGCACAAAAAAGGTTTATCAAGAGAAGCAAATGACGTTCACACTCTGCCAAAAAGAATGAACAAATAAAAAAATCATTTGCTTCTCTTGATAAACCTTTTTTGAGCTTCCAATTACATGTCTCAATGGCGCAGTTGGTAGTGCGTCGGGGTTCAAGACCTGGGTTCGACCAGCTCTGACTTTTTGCATTTCATCCCAAAATGACCCGGAAATTTCCAACGGTTGGAAAACTCAAAAATTTCCAACGGTTGGAAAAGTGAAGGATTTCCAACGGTTGGAAAAGTGAAGGATTTCCAACGGTTGGAAAAGTGAAGGATTTCCAACCGTTGGAAAAGTGAAGGATTTCCAACCGTTGGAAAAAAATGAGTTGAATTTTCAAAATTTGATGAATTCTGAAGTTGAAAAAATCTCAACATCAGAAATCGTCTAAAATTTGAAATTCTGCGTCAACTTCTTGGAACTCAATAAAACTGGTAAAATTCTTTCACTCTTTTGAAAAAAGTTACACAAATTCCATGAGTTCTCAAGTTGACCCAAGTCGGTGAAAAAAGTTACACAAATTTTATGAGTTCTCATGTTGACCTAAGTCGGTGAAAAAAGTTACACAAATTCCATGAGTTCTCATGTTGACCCAAGGCAGTGAAAAAAGTTACACAATTTCATTGAAAACCCAACTTGAACTTTGGAAAAAACCTTCGGCTTCACAAAAGGCCAAACCAATGCGTATGTGTCAATTGGCATTTTATTTTAGCCTTTTTGACCCCCCTGCCTAAAACTTTTTTCATATGGGCGTCTTATATTAAGCTAGTGCAACAGTTTCCCCTTCTGAAATGATCCCCAAAAGGTTTTCTTAATTACTGAAAACACAGTAATTATTACCCAAATTTCTTTTACAAAAATTTACATTTTTTGATTCTAAAAAGTGGTGAAAGTGTTGCACTAGCTTCATCTTTTTAATATTAAGCTAGTGCAACAGTTTCCCCTTCTAAAATGATCCCCAAAAGGTTTTATTAATTACTGAAAATACAGTAATTATTACCCAAATTTCTTTTACAAAAATTTACATTTTTTGATTCCAAAAAGAGGTGAAAGTGTTGCACTAGCTTCATCTTTTTAATATTAAGCTAGTGCAACAGTTTCCCCTTCTAAAATGATCCCCAAAAGGTTTTCTTAATTACTGAAAATACAGTAATTATTACCCAAATTTCTTTTATTAAAATTTACTTTTTTGATTCCAAAAAGAGGTGAAAGTGTTGCACTAGCTTCATCTTTTTAATATTAAGCTAGTGCAACAGTTTCCCCTTCTAAAATGATCCCCAAAAGGTTTTCTTAATTACTGAAAATACAGTAATTATTACCCAAATTTCTTTTATTAAAATTTACTTTTTTTGATTCTAAAAAGTGGTGAAAGTGTTGCACTAGCTTCATCTTTTTAATATTAAGCTAGTGCAACAGTTTCCCCTTCTAAAATGATCCCCAAAAGGTTTTCTTAATTACTGAAAATACAGTAATTATTACCCAAATTTCTTTTATTAAAATTTACTTTTTTTGATTCTAAAAAGTGGTGAAAGTGTTGCACTAGCTTCATCTTTTTAATATTAAGCTAGTGCAACAGTTTCCCCTTCTAAAATGATCCCCAAAAGGTTTTCTTAATTACTGAAAATACAGTAATTATTACCCAAATTTCTTTTACAAAAATTTACATTTTTTGATTCCAAAAAGAGGTGAAAGTGTTGCACTAGCTTCATCTTTTTAATATTAAGCTAGTGCAACAGTTTCCCCTTCTAAAATGATCTCCAAAAGGTTTTCTTAATTACTGAAAATACAGTAATTATTACCCAAATTTCTTTTATTAAAATTTACATTTTTTGATTCCAAAAAGAGGTGAAAGTGTTGCACTAGCTTCATCTTTTTAATATTAAGCTAGTGCAACAGTTTCCCCTTCTAAAATGATCTCCAAAAGGTTTTCTTAATTACTGAAAATACAGTAATTATTACCCAAATTTCTTTTATTAAAATTTACATTTTTTGATTCCAAAAAGAGGTGAAAGTGTTGCACTAGCTTCATCTTTTTAATATTAAGCTAGTGCAACAGTTTCCCCTTCTAAAATGATCCCCAAAAGGTTTTCTTAATTACTGAAAATACAGTAATTATTACCCAAATTTCTTTTGCAAAAATTTACATTTTTTGATTCCAAAAAGTGGTGAAACTGTTGCACTAGCTTCATCTTTTTAATATTAAGCTAGTGCAACAGTTTCCCCTTCTAAAATGATCCCCAAAAGGTTTTCTTAATTACTGAAAATACAGTAATTATTACCCAAATTTCTTTTACAAAAATTTACATTTTTTGAATCTAAAAAGTGGTGAAACTGTTGCACTAGCTTCATCTATTTAATATTAAGCTAGTGCAACAATTTCCCCTTCTTAAATGATCCCCAAAAGGTCTTATTAATTACTGAAAATACAGTAATTATTACCCAAATTTCTTTTACAAAAATTTACATTTATTGAATCTAAAAAGTGGTGAAACTGTTGCACTAGCTTCATCTATTTAATATAAAGCTAGTGCAACAATTTCCCCTTCTAAAATGATCCCCAAAAGGTTTTATTAATTACTGAAAATACAGTAATTAATACCCAAATTTCTTTTATTAAATTTTACATTTTTTGATTCCAAAAAGTGGTGAAACTGTTGCACTAGCTTCATCTATTTAATATTAAGCTAGTGCAACAATTTCCCCTTCTAAAATGATCCCCAAAAGGTTTTATTAATTACTGAAAATACAGTAATTAATACCCAAATTTCTTTTATTAAAATTTACATTTTTTGATTCCAAAAAGTGGTGAAACTGTTGCACTAGCTTCATCTATTTAATATTAAGCTAGTGCAACAATTTCCCCTTCTAAAATGATCCCCAAAAGGTTTTCTTAATTACTGAAAATACAGTAATTATTACCCAAATTTCTTTTACAAAAATTTACATTTTTTGAATCTAAAAAGTGGTGAAAGTGTTGCACTAGCTTCATCTTTTTAATATTAAGCTAGTGCAACAATTTCCCCTTCTAAAATGATCCCCAAAAGGTTTTCTTAATTACTGAAAATACAGTAATTATTACCCAAATTTCTTTTACAAAAATTTACATTTTTTGAATCTAAAAAGTGGTGAAACTGTTGCACTAGCTTCATCTATTTAATATTAAGCTAGTGCAACAATTTCCCCTTCTAAAATGATCCCCAAAAGGTTTTCTTAATTACTGAAAATACAGTAATTATTACCCAAATTTCTTTTACAAAAATTTACATTTTTTGAATCTAAAAAGTGGTGAAAGTGTTGCACTAGCTTCATCTTTTTAATATTAAGCTAGTGCAACAATTTCCCCTTCTAAAATGATCCCCAAAAGGTTTTCTTAATTACTGAAAATACAGTAATTATTACCCAAATTTCTTTTACAAAAATTTACATTTTTTGAATCTAAAAAGTGGTGAAACTGTTGCACTAGCTTCATCTATTTAATATTAAGCTAGTGCAACAATTTCCCCTTCTAAAATGATCCCCAAAAGGTTTTCTTAATTACTGAAAATACAGTAATTATTACCCAAATTTCTTTTACAAAAATTTACATTTTTTGAATCTAAAAAGTGGTGAAACTGTTGCACTAGCTTCATCTTTTTAATATTAAGGTAGTGCAACAGTTTCCCCTTCTAAAATGATCCCTAAAAGGTTTTCTTAATTACTGAAAATACAGTAACTATTACCCAAATTTCTTTTACAAAAATTTACATTTTTTGAATCTAAAAAGTGGTGAAAGTGTTGCACTAGCTTCATCTTTTTAATATTAAGCTAGTGCAACAGTTTCCCCTTCTAAAATGATCCCTAAAAGGTTTTATTAATTACTGAAAATACAGTAACTATTACCCAAATTTCTTTTACAAAAATTTACATTTTTTGAATCTAAAAAGTGGTGAAACTGTTGCACTAGCTTCATCTATTTAATATTAAGCTAGTGCAACAATTTCCCCTTCTAAAATGATCCCCAAAAGGTTTTATTAATTACTGAAAATACAGTAATTAATACCCAAATTTCTTTTATTAAAATTTACATTTTTTGATTCCAAAAAGTGGTGAAACTGTTGCACTAGCTTCATCTATTTAATATTAAGCTAGTGCAACAATTTCCCCTTCTAAAATGATCCCCAAAAGGTTTTATTAATTACTGAAAATACAGTAATTAATACCCAAATTTCTTTTATTAAAATTTACATTTTTTGATTCCAAAAAGTGGTGAAACTGTTGCACTAGCTTCATCTATTTAATATTAAGCTAGTGCAACAATTTCCCCTTCTAAAATGATCCCCAAAAGGTTTTATTAATTACTGAAAATACAGTAATTAATACCCAAATTTCTTTTATTAAAATTTACATTTTTTGATTCCAAAAAGTGGTGAAACTGTTGCACTAGCTTCATCTTTTTAATATTAAGCTAGTGCAACAGTTTCCCCTTCTAAAATGATCCCCAAAAGGTTTTCTTAATTACTGAAAATACAGTAATTATTACCCAAATTTCTTTTACAAAAATTTACATTTTTTGAATCTAAAAAGTGGTGAAAGTGTTGCACTAGCTTCATCTATTTAATATTAAGCTAGTGCAACAATTTCCCCTTCTAAAATGATCCCCAAAAGGTTTTATTAATTACTGAAAATACAGTAATTAATACCCAAATTTCTTTTATTAAAATTTACATTTTTTGATTCCAAAAAGTGGTGAAACTGTTGCACTAGCTTCATCTATTTAATATTAAGCTAGTGCAACAATTTCCCCTTCTAAAATGATCCCCAAAAGGTTTTCTTAATTACTGAAAATACAGTAATTATTACCCAAATTTCTTTTGCAAAAATTTACATTTTTTGAATCTAAAAAGTGGTGAAAGTGTTGCACTAGCTTCATCTTTTTAATATTAAGCTAGTGCAACAGTTTCCCCTTCTAAAATGATCCCCAAAAGGTTTTCTTAATTACTGAAAATACAGTAATTATTACCCAAATTTCTTTTACAAAAATTTACATTTTTTGAATCTAAAAAGTGGTGAAACTGTTGCACTAGCTTCATCTATTTAATATTAAGCTAGTGCAACAATTTCCCCTTCTAAAATGATCCCCAAAAGGTTTTCTTAATTACTGAAAATACAGTAATTAATACCCAAATTTCTTTTATTAAAATTTACATTTTTTGATTCCAAAAAGTGGTGAAACTGTTGCACTAGCTTCATCTATTTAATATTAAGCTAGTGCAACAATTTCCCCTTCTAAAATGATCCCCAAAAGGTTTTATTAATTACTGAAAATACAGTAATTATTACCCAAATTTCTTTTACAAAAATTTACATTTTTTGAATCTAAAAAGTGGTGAAACTGTTGCACTAGCTTCATCTATTTAATATTAAGCTAGTGCAACAATTTCCCCTTCTAAAATGATCCCCAAAAGGTTTTATTAATTACTGAAAATACAGTAATTAATACCCAAATTTCTTTTATTAAAATTTACATTTTTTGATTCCAAAAAGTGGTGAAACTGTTGCACTAGCTTCATCTATTTAATATTAAGCTAGTGCAACAATTTCCCCTTCTAAAATGATCCCCAAAAGGTTTTCTTAATTACTGAAAATACAGTAATTATTACCCAAATTTCTTTTGCAAAAATTTACAGTTTTTGAATCTAAAAAGTGGTGAAAGTGTTGCACTAGCTTCATCTTTTTAATATTAAGCTAGTGCAACAGTTTCCCCTTCTAAAATGATCCCCAAAAGGTTTTCTTAATTACTGAAAATACAGTAATTATTACCCAAATTTCTTTTACAAAAATTTACATTTTTTGAATCTAAAAAGTGGTGAAACTGTTGCACTAGCTTCATCTATTTAATATTAAGCTAGTGCAACAATTTCCCCTTCTAAAATGATCCCCAAAAGGTTTTCTTAATTACTGAAAATACAGTAATTAATACCCAAATTTCTTTTATTAAAATTTACATTTTTTGATTCCAAAAAGTGGTGAAACTGTTGCACTAGCTTCATCTATTTAATATTAAGCTAGTGCAACAATTTCCCCTTCTAAAATGATCCCCAAAAGGTTTTATTAATTACTGAAAATACAGTAATTATTACCCAAATTTCTTTTACAAAAATTTACATTTTTTGAATCTAAAAAGTGGTGAAACTGTTGCACTAGCTTCATCTATTTAATATTAAGCTAGTGCAACAATTTCCCCTTCTAAAATGATCCCCAAAAGGTTTTATTAATTACTGAAAATACAGTAATTAATACCCAAATTTCTTTTATTAAAATTTACATTTTTTGATTCCAAAAAGTGGTGAAACTGTTGCACTAGCTTCATCTATTTAATATTAAGCTAGTGCAACAATTTCCCCTTCTAAAATGATCCCCAAAAGGTTTTCTTAATTACTGAAAATACAGTAATTATTACCCAAATTTCTTTTGCAAAAATTTACATTTTTTGAATCTAAAAAGTGGTGAAAGTGTTGCACTAGCTTCATCTTTTTAATATTAAGCTAGTGCAACAATTTCCCCTTCTAAAATGATCCCCAAAAGGTTTTATTAATTACTGAAAATACAGTAATTATTACCCAAATTTCTTTTACAAAAATTTACATTTTTTGAATCTAAAAAGTGGTGAAACTGTTGCACTAGCTTCATCTATTTAATATTAAGCTAGTGCAACAATTTCCCCTTCTAAAATGATCCCCAAAAGGTTTTATTAATTACTGAAAATACAGTAATTATTACCCAAATTTCTTTTACAAAAATTTACATTTTTTGAATCTAAAAAGTGGTGAAACTGTTGCACTAGCTTCATCTTTTTAATATTAAGCTAGTGCAACAGTTTCCCCTTCTAAAATGATCCCCAAAAGGTTTTCTTAATTACTGAAAATACAGTAATTATTACCCAAATTTCTTTTGCAAAAATTTACATTTTTTGATTCCAAAAAGTGGTGAAACTGTTGCACTAGCTTCATCTTTTTAATATTAAGCTAGTGCAACAGTTTCCCCTTCTAAAATGATCCCCAAAAGGTTTTCTTAATTACTGAAAATACAGTAATTATTACCCAAATTTCTTTTACAAAAATTTACATTTTTTGAATCTAAAAAGTGGTGAAACTGTTGCACTAGCTTCATCTATTTAATATTAAGCTAGTGCAACAATTTCCCCTTCTTAAATGATCCCCAAAAGGTCTTATTAATTACTGAAAATACAGTAATTATTACCCAAATTTCTTTTACAAAAATTTACATTTATTGAATCTAAAAAGTGGTGAAACTGTTGCACTAGCTTCATCTATTTAATATAAAGCTAGTGCAACAATTTCCCCTTCTAAAATGATCCCCAAAAGGTTTTATTAATTACTGAAAATACAGTAATTAATACCCAAATTTCTTTTATTAAATTTTACATTTTTTGATTCCAAAAAGTGGTGAAACTGTTGCACTAGCTTCATCTATTTAATATTAAGCTAGTGCAACAATTTCCCCTTCTAAAATGATCCCCAAAAGGTTTTATTAATTACTGAAAATACAGTAATTAATACCCAAATTTCTTTTATTAAAATTTACATTTTTTGATTCCAAAAAGTGGTGAAACTGTTGCACTAGCTTCATCTATTTAATATTAAGCTAGTGCAACAATTTCCCCTTCTAAAATGATCCCCAAAAGGTTTTCTTAATTACTGAAAATACAGTAATTATTACCCAAATTTCTTTTACAAAAATTTACATTTATTGAATTTAAAAAGTGGTGAAACTGTTGCACTAGCTTCATCTATTTAATATTAAGCTAGTGCAACAATTTCCCCTTCTAAAATGATCCCCAAAAGGTTTTATTAATTACTGAAAATACAGTAATTATTACCCAAATTTCTTTTATTAAAATTTACATTTTTTGATTCCAAAAAGTGGTGAAACTGTTGCACTAGCTTCATCTATTTAATATTAAGCTAGTGCAACAATTTCCCCTTCTAAAATGATCCCCAAAAGGTTTTCTTAATTACTGAAAATACAGTAATTATTACCCAAATTTCTTTTACAAAAATTTACATTTATTGAATTTAAAAAGTGGTGAAACTGTTGCACTAGCTTCATCTATTTAATATAAAGCTAGTGCAACAATTTCCCCTTCTTAAATGATCCCCAAAAGGTCTTATTAATTACTGAAAATACAGTAATTATTACCCAAATTTCTTTTACAAAAATTTACATTTATTGAATCTAAAAAGTGGTGAAACTGTTGCACTAGCTTCATCTATTTAATATAAAGCTAGTGCAACAATTTCCCCTTCTAAAATGATCCCCAAAAGGTTTTATTAATTACTGAAAATACAGTAATTAATACCCAAATTTCTTTTATTAAATTTTACATTTTTTGATTCCAAAAAGTGGTGAAACTGTTGCACTAGCTTCATCTATTTAATATTAAGCTAGTGCAACAATTTCCCCTTCTAAAATGATCCCCAAAAGGTTTTCTTAATTACTGAAAATACAGTAATTATTACCCAAATTTCTTTTACAAAAATTTACATTTATTGAATCTAAAAAGTGGTGAAACTGTTGCACTAGCTTCATCTATTTAATATAAAGCTAGTGCAACAATTTCCCCTTCTAAAATGATCCCCAAAAGGTTTTATTAATTACTGAAAATACAGTAATTAATACCCAAATTTCTTTTATTAAATTTTACATTTTTTGATTCCAAAAAGTGGTGAAACTGTTGCACTAGCTTCATCTATTTAATATTAAGCTAGTGCAACAATTTCCCCTTCTAAAATGATCCCCAAAAGGTTTTATTAATTACTGAAAATACAGTAATTAATACCCAAATTTCTTTTATTAAAATTTACATTTTTTGATTCCAAAAAGTGGTGAAACTGTTGCACTAGCTTCATCTATTTAATATTAAGCTAGTGCAACAATTTCCCCTTCTAAAATGATCCCCAAAAGGTTTTCTTAATTACTGAAAATACAGTAATTATTACCCAAATTTCTTTTACAAAAATTTACATTTATTGAATTTAAAAAGTGGTGAAACTGTTGCACTAGCTTCATCTATTTAATATTAAGCTAGTGCAACAATTTCCCCTTCTAAAATGATCCCCAAAAGGTTTTATTAATTACTGAAAATACAGTAATTAATACCCAAATTTCTTTTATTAAAATTTACATTTTTTGATTCCAAAAAGTGGTGAAACTGTTGCACTAGCTTCATCTATTTAATATTAAGCTAGTGCAACAATTTCCCCTTCTTAAATGATCCCCAAAAGGTCTTATTAATTACTGAAAATACAGTAATTATTACCCAAATTTCTTTTACAAAAATTTACATTTATTGAATTTAAAAAGTGGTGAAACTGTTGCACTAGCTTCATCTATTTAATATTAAGCTAGTGCAACAATTTCCCCTTCTTAAATGATCCCCAAAAGGTCTTATTAATTACTGAAAATACAGTAATTATTACCCAAATTTCTTTTACAAAAATTTACATTTATTGAATCTAAAAAGTGGTGAAACTGTTGCACTAGCTTCATCTATTTAATATAAAGCTAGTGCAACAATTTCCCCTTCTAAAATGATCCCCAAAAGGTTTTATTAATTACTGAAAATACAGTAATTAATACCCAAATTTCTTTTATTAAATTTTACATTTTTTGATTCCAAAAAGTGGTGAAACTGTTGCACTAGCTTCATCTATTTAATATTAAGCTAGTGCAACAATTTCCCCTTCTAAAATGATCCCCAAAAGGTTTTATTAATTACTGAAAATACAGTAATTAATACCCAAATTTCTTTTATTAAAATTTACATTTTTTGATTCCAAAAAGTGGTGAAACTGTTGCACTAGCTTCATCTATTTAATATTAAGCTAGTGCAACAATTTCCCCTTCTAAAATGATCCCCAAAAGGTTTTCTTAATTACTGAAAATACAGTAATTATTACCCAAATTTCTTTTACAAAAATTTACATTTATTGAATTTAAAAAGTGGTGAAACTGTTGCACTAGCTTCATCTATTTAATATTAAGCTAGTGCAACAATTTCCCCTTCTAAAATGATCCCCAAAAGGTTTTATTAATTACTGAAAATACAGTAATTAATACCCAAATTTCTTTTATTAAAATTTACATTTTTTGATTCCAAAAAGTGGTGAAACTGTTGCACTAGCTTCATCTATTTAATATTAAGCTAGTGCAACAATTTCCCCTTCTAAAATGATCCCCAAAAGGTTTTCTTAATTACTGAAAATACAGTAATTATTACCCAAATTTCTTTTACAAAAATTTACATTTATTGAATTTAAAAAGTGGTGAAACTGTTGCACTAGCTTCATCTATTTAATATTAAGCTAGTGCAACAATTTCCCCTTCTTAAATGATCCCCAAAAGGTCTTATTAATTACTGAAAATACAGTAATTATTACCCAAATTTCTTTTACAAAAATTTACATTTATTGAATCTAAAAAGTGGTGAAACTGTTGCACTAGCTTCATCTATTTAATATAAAGCTAGTGCAACAATTTCCCCTTCTAAAATGATCCCCAAAAGGTTTTATTAATTACTGAAAATACAGTAATTAATACCCAAATTTCTTTTATTAAATTTTACATTTTTTGATTCCAAAAAGTGGTGAAACTGTTGCACTAGCTTCATCTATTTAATATTAAGCTAGTGCAACAATTTCCCCTTCTAAAATGATCCCCAAAAGGTTTTATTAATTACTGAAAATACAGTAATTAATACCCAAATTTCTTTTATTAAAATTTACATTTTTTGATTCCAAAAAGTGGTGAAACTGTTGCACTAGCTTCATCTATTTAATATTAAGCTAGTGCAACAATTTCCCCTTCTAAAATGATCCCCAAAAGGTTTTCTTAATTACTGAAAATACAGTAATTATTACCCAAATTTCTTTTACAAAAATTTACATTTATTGAATTTAAAAAGTGGTGAAACTGTTGCACTAGCTTCATCTATTTAATATTAAGCTAGTGCAACAATTTCCCCTTCTTAAATGATCCCCAAAAGGTCTTATTAATTACTGAAAATACAGTAATTATTACCCAAATTTCTTTTACAAAAATTTACATTTATTGAATCTAAAAAGTGGTGAAACTGTTGCACTAGCTTCATCTATTTAATATAAAGCTAGTGCAACAATTTCCCCTTCTAAAATGATCCCCAAAAGGTTTTATTAATTACTGAAAATACAGTAATTAATACCCAAATTTCTTTTATTAAATTTTACATTTTTTGATTCCAAAAAGTGGTGAAACTGTTGCACTAGCTTCATCTATTTAATATTAAGCTAGTGCAACAATTTCTCCTTCTAAAATGATCCCCAAAAGGTTTTATTAATTACTGAAAATACAGTAATTATTACCCAAATTTCTTTTACAAAAATTTACATTTATTGAATCTAAAAAGTGGTGAAACTGTTGCACTAGCTTCATCTATTTAATATAAAGCTAGTGCAACAATTTCCCCTTCTAAAATGATCCCCAAAAGGTTTTATTAATTACTGAAAATACAGTAATTAATACCCAAATTTCTTTTATTAAAATTTACATTTTTTGATTCCAAAAAGTGGTGAAACTGTTGCACTAGCTTCATCTATTTAATATTAAGCTAGTGCAACAATTTCCCCTTCTAAAATGATCCCCAAAAGGTTTTCTTAATTACTGAAAATACAGTAATTATTACCCAAATTTCTTTTACAAAAATTTACATTTATTGAATTTAAAAAGTGGTGAAACTGTTGCACTAGCTTCATCTATTTAATATTAAGCTAGTGCAACAATTTCCCCTTCTAAAATGATCCCCAAAAGGTTTTATTAATTACTGAAAATACAGTAATTAATACCCAAATTTCTTTTATTAAAATTTACATTTTTTGATTCCAAAAAGTGGTGAAACTGTTGCACTAGCTTCATCTATTTAATATTAAGCTAGTGCAACAATTTCCCCTTCTAAAATGATCCCCAAAAGGTTTTCTTAATTACTGAAAATACAGTAATTATTACCCAAATTTCTTTTACAAAAATTTACATTTATTGAATTTAAAAAGTGGTGAAACTGTTGCACTAGCTTCATCTATTTAATATTAAGCTAGTGCAACAATTTCCCCTTCTAAAATGATCCCCAAAAGGTTTTATTAATTACTGAAAATACAGTAATTAATACCCAAATTTCTTTTATTAAAATTTACATTTTTTGATTCCAAAAAGTGGTGAAACTGTTGCACTAGCTTCATCTATTTAATATTAAGCTAGTGCAACAATTTCCCCTTCTAAAATGATCCCCAAAAGGTTTTCTTAATTACTGAAAATACAGTAATTATTACCCAAATTTCTTTTACAAAAATTTACATTTATTGAATTTAAAAAGTGGTGAAACTGTTGCACTAGCTTCATCTATTTAATATTAAGCTAGTGCAACAATTTCCCCTTCTAAAATGATCCCCAAAAGGTTTTATTAATTACTGAAAATACAGTAATTAATACCCAAATTTCTTTTATTAAAATTTACATTTTTTGATTCCAAAAAGTGGTGAAACTGTTGCACTAGCTTCATCTATTTAATATTAAGCTAGTGCAACAATTTCCCCTTCTAAAATGATCCCCAAAAGGTTTTCTTAATTACTGAAAATACAGTAATTATTACCCAAATTTCTTTTACAAAAATTTACATTTATTGAATTTAAAAAGTGGTGAAACTGTTGCACTAGCTTCATCTATTTTATATTAAGCTAGTGCAACAATTTCCCCTTCTAAAATGATCCCCAAAAGGTTTTATTAATTACTGAAAATACAGTAATTATTACCCAAATTTCTTTTACAAAAATTTACATTTATTGAATCTAAAAAGTGGTGAAACTGTTGCACTAGCTTCATCTATTTAATATAAAGCTAGTGCAACAATTTCCCCTTCTAAAATGATCCCCAAAAGGTTTTATTAATTACTGAAAATACAGTAATTAATACCCAAATTTCTTTTACAAAAATTTACATTTATTGAATTTAAAAAGTGGTGAAACTGTTGCACTAGCTTCATCTATTTAATATTAAGCTAGTGCAACAATTTCCCCTTCTAAAATGATCCCCAAAAGGTTTTCTTAATTACTGAAAATACAGTAATTATTACCCAAATTTCTTTTACAAAAATTTACATTTATTGAATTTAAAAAGTGGTGAAACTGTTGCACTAGCTTCATCTATTTAATATTAAGCTAGTGCAACAATTTCCCCTTCTAAAATGATCCCCAAAAGGTTTTATTAATTACTGAAAATACAGTAATTATTACCCAAATTTCTTTTACAAAAATTTACATTTATTGAATTTAAAAAGTGGTGAAACTGTTGCACTAGCTTCATCTATTTAATATTAAGCTAGTGCAACAATTTCCCCTTCTAAAATGATCCCCAAAAGGTTTTCTTAATTACTGAAAATACAGTAATTATTACCCAAATTTCTTTTACAAAAATTTACATTTATTGAATTTAAAAAGTGGTGAAACTGTTGCACTAGCTTCATCTATTTAATATTAAGCTAGTGCAACAATTTCCCCTTCTAAAATGATCCCCAAAAGGTTTTATTAATTACTGAAAATACAGTAATTATTACCCAAATTTCTTTTACAAAAATTTACATTTATTGAATTTAAAAAGTGGTGAAACTGTTGCACTAGCTTCATCTATTTAATATTAAGCTAGTGCAACAATTTCCCCTTCTAAAATGATCCCCAAAAGGTTTTATAAATTACTGAAAATACAGTAATTAATACCCAAATTTCTTTTATTAAAATTTACATTTTTTGATTCCAAAAAGTGGTGAAACTGTTGCACTAGCTTCATCTATTTAATATTAAGCTAGTGCAACAGTTTCCCCTTCTAAAATGATCCCCAAAAGGTTTTATAAATTACTGAAAATACAGTAATTATTACCCAAATTTCTTTTACAAAAATTTACATTTATTGAATCTAAAAAGTGGTGAAACTGTTGCACTAGCTTCATCTATTTAATATAAAGCTAGTGCAACAATTTCCCCTTCTAAAATGATCCCCAAAAGGTTTTATTAATTACTGAAAATACAGTAATTAATACCCAAATTTCTTTTATTAAATTTTACATTTTTTGATTCCAAAAAGTGGTGAAACTGTTGCACTAGCTTCATCTATTTAATATTAAGCTAGTGCAACAATTTCCCCTTCTAAAATGATCCCCAAAAGGTTTTATTAATTACTGAAAATACAGTAATTATTACCCAAATTTCTTTTACAAAAATTTACATTTATTGAATTTAAAAAGTGGTGAAACTGTTGCACTAGCTTCATCAATTTAATATTAAGCTAGTGCAACAATTTCCCCTTCTAAAATGATCCCCAAAAGGTTTTATTAATTACTGAAAATACAGTAATTAATACCCAAATTTCTTTTATTAAATTTTACATTTTTTGATTCCAAAAAGTGGTGAAACTGTTGCACTAGCTTCATCTATTTAATATTAAGCTAGTGCAACAATTTCCCCTTCTAAAATGATCCCCAAAAGGTTTTATTAATTACTGAAAATACAGTAATTATTACCCAAATTTCTTTTACAAAAATTTACATTTATTGAATTTAAAAAGTGGTGAAACTGTTGCACTAGCTTCATCTATTTAATATAAAGCTAGTGCAACAATTTCCCCTTCTAAAATGATCCCCAAAAGGTTTTATTAATTACTGAAAATACAGTAATTAATACCCAAATTTCTTTTATTAAATTTTACATTTTTTGATTCCAAAAAGTGGTGAAACTGTTGCACTAGCTTCATCTATTTAATATTAAGCTAGTGCAACAATTTCCCCTTCTAAAATGATCCCCAAAAGGTTTTATAAATTACTGAAAATACAGTAATTATTACCCAAATTTCTTTTACAAAAATTTACATTTATTGAATCTAAAAAGTGGTGAAACTGTTGCACTAGCTTCATCTATTTAATATAAAGCTAGTGCAACAATTTCCCCTTCTAAAATGATCCCCAAAAGGTTTTATTAATTACTGAAAATACAGTAATTAATACCCAAATTTCTTTTATTAAAATTTACATTTTTTGATTCCAAAAAGTGGTGAAACTGTTGCACTAGCTTCATCTATTTAATATTAAGCTAGTGCAACAATTTCCCCTTCTAAAATGATCCCCAAAAGGTTTTCTTAATTACTGAAAATACAGTAATTATTACCCAAATTTCTTTTACAAAAATTTACATTTATTGAATTTAAAAAGTGGTGAAACTGTTGCACTAGCTTCATCTATTTAATATTAAGCTAGTGCAACAATTTCCCCTTCTAAAATGATCCCCAAAAGGTTTTATTAATTACTGAAAATACAGTAATTATTACCCAAATTTCTTTTACAAAAATTTACATTTATTGAATCTAAAAAGTGGTGAAACTGTTGCACTAGCTTCATCTATTTAATATAAAGCTAGTGCAACAATTTCCCCTTCTAAAATGATCCCCAAAAGGTTTTATTAATTACTGAAAATACAGTAATTAATACCCAAATTTCTTTTACAAAAATTTACATTTATTGAATTTAAAAAGTGGTGAAACTGTTGCACTAGCTTCATCAATTTAATATTAAGCTAGTGCAACAATTTCCCCTTCTAAAATGATCCCCAAAAGGTTTTATTAATTACTGAAAATACAGTAATTATTACCCAAATTTCTTTTGCAAAAATTTACATTTTTTGAATCTAAAAAGTGGTGAAAGTGTTGCACTAGCTTCATCTTTTTAATATTAAGCTAGTGCAACAGTTTCCCCTTCTAAAATGATCCCCAAAAGGTTTTCTTAATTACTGAAAATACAGTAATTATTACCCAAATTTCTTTTACAAAAATTTACATTTTTTGAATCTAAAAAGTGGTGAAACTGTTGCACTAGCTTCATCTATTTAATATTAAGCTAGTGCAACAATTTCCCCTTCTAAAATGATCCCCAAAAGGTTTTCTTAATTACTGAAAATACAGTAATTAATACCCAAATTTCTTTTACAAAAATTTACATTTTTTGAATCTAAAAAGTGGTGAAACTGTTGCACTAGCTTCATCTATTTAATATTAAGCTAGTGCAACAATTTCCCCTTCTAAAATGATCCCCAAAAGGTTTTATTAATTACTGAAAATACAGTAATTAATACCCAAATTTCTTTTATTAAAATTTACATTTTTTGATTCCAAAAAGTGGTGAAACTGTTGCACTAGCTTCATCTATTTAATATTAAGCTAGTGCAACAATTTCCCCTTCTAAAATGATCCCCAAAAGGTTTTCTTAATTACTGAAAATACAGTAATTATTACCCAAATTTCTTTTGCAAAAATTTACATTTTTTGAATCTAAAAAGTGGTGAAAGTGTTGCACTAGCTTCATCTTTTTAATATTAAGCTAGTGCAACAGTTTCCCCTTCTAAAATGATCCCCAAAAGGTTTTCTTAATTACTGAAAATACAGTAATTATTACCCAAATTTCTTTTACAAAAATTTACATTTTTTGAATCTAAAAAGTGGTGAAACTGTTGCACTAGCTTCATCTATTTAATATTAAGCTAGTGCAACAATTTCCCCTTCTAAAATGATCCCCAAAAGGTTTTCTTAATTACTGAAAATACAGTAATTAATACCCAAATTTCTTTTATTAAAATTTACATTTTTTGATTCCAAAAAGTGGTGAAACTGTTGCACTAGCTTCATCTATTTAATATTAAGCTAGTGCAACAATTTCCCCTTCTAAAATGATCCCCAAAAGGTTTTATTAATTACTGAAAATACAGTAATTATTACCCAAATTTCTTTTACAAAAATTTACATTTTTTGAATCTAAAAAGTGGTGAAACTGTTGCACTAGCTTCATCTATTTAATATTAAGCTAGTGCAACAATTTCCCCTTCTAAAATGATCCCCAAAAGGTTTTATTAATTACTGAAAATACAGTAATTAATACCCAAATTTCTTTTATTAAAATTTACATTTTTTGATTCCAAAAAGTGGTGAAACTGTTGCACTAGCTTCATCTATTTAATATTAAGCTAGTGCAACAATTTCCCCTTCTAAAATGATCCCCAAAAGGTTTTCTTAATTACTGAAAATACAGTAATTATTACCCAAATTTCTTTTGCAAAAATTTACATTTTTTGAATCTAAAAAGTGGTGAAAGTGTTGCACTAGCTTCATCTTTTTAATATTAAGCTAGTGCAACAGTTTCCCCTTCTAAAATGATCCCCAAAAGGTTTTCTTAATTACTGAAAATACAGTAATTATTACCCAAATTTCTTTTACAAAAATTTACATTTTTTGAATCTAAAAAGTGGTGAAACTGTTGCACTAGCTTCATCTATTTAATATTAAGCTAGTGCAACAATTTCCCCTTCTAAAATGATCCCCAAAAGGTTTTCTTAATTACTGAAAATACAGTAATTAATACCCAAATTTCTTTTATTAAAATTTACATTTTTTGATTCCAAAAAGTGGTGAAACTGTTGCACTAGCTTCATCTATTTAATATTAAGCTAGTGCAACAATTTCCCCTTCTAAAATGATCCCCAAAAGGTTTTATTAATTACTGAAAATACAGTAATTATTACCCAAATTTCTTTTACAAAAATTTACATTTTTTGAATCTAAAAAGTGGTGAAACTGTTGCACTAGCTTCATCTTTTTAATATTAAGCTAGTGCAACAGTTTCCCCTTCTAAAATGATCCCCAAAAGGTTTTCTTAATTACTGAAAATACAGTAATTATTACCCAAATTTCTTTTGCAAAAATTTACATTTTTTGATTCCAAAAAGTGGTGAAACTGTTGCACTAGCTTCATCTTTTTAATATTAAGCTAGTGCAACAGTTTCCCCTTCTAAAATGATCCCCAAAAGGTTTTCTTAATTACTGAAAATACAGTAATTATTACCCAAATTTCTTTTACAAAAATTTACATTTTTTGAATCTAAAAAGTGGTGAAACTGTTGCACTAGCTTCATCTATTTAATATTAAGCTAGTGCAACAATTTCCCCTTCTTAAATGATCCCCAAAAGGTCTTATTAATTACTGAAAATACAGTAATTATTACCCAAATTTCTTTTACAAAAATTTACATTTATTGAATCTAAAAAGTGGTGAAACTGTTGCACTAGCTTCATCTATTTAATATAAAGCTAGTGCAACAATTTCCCCTTCTAAAATGATCCCCAAAAGGTTTTATTAATTACTGAAAATACAGTAATTAATACCCAAATTTCTTTTATTAAATTTTACATTTTTTGATTCCAAAAAGTGGTGAAACTGTTGCACTAGCTTCATCTATTTAATATTAAGCTAGTGCAACAATTTCCCCTTCTAAAATGATCCCCAAAAGGTTTTATTAATTACTGAAAATACAGTAATTAATACCCAAATTTCTTTTATTAAAATTTACATTTTTTGATTCCAAAAAGTGGTGAAACTGTTGCACTAGCTTCATCTATTTAATATTAAGCTAGTGCAACAATTTCCCCTTCTAAAATGATCCCCAAAAGGTTTTCTTAATTACTGAAAATACAGTAATTATTACCCAAATTTCTTTTACAAAAATTTACATTTATTGAATTTAAAAAGTGGTGAAACTGTTGCACTAGCTTCATCTATTTAATATTAAGCTAGTGCAACAATTTCCCCTTCTAAAATGATCCCCAAAAGGTTTTATTAATTACTGAAAATACAGTAATTATTACCCAAATTTCTTTTATTAAAATTTACATTTTTTGATTCCAAAAAGTGGTGAAACTGTTGCACTAGCTTCATCTATTTAATATTAAGCTAGTGCAACAATTTCCCCTTCTAAAATGATCCCCAAAAGGTTTTCTTAATTACTGAAAATACAGTAATTATTACCCAAATTTCTTTTACAAAAATTTACATTTATTGAATTTAAAAAGTGGTGAAACTGTTGCACTAGCTTCATCTATTTAATATAAAGCTAGTGCAACAATTTCCCCTTCTTAAATGATCCCCAAAAGGTCTTATTAATTACTGAAAATACAGTAATTATTACCCAAATTTCTTTTACAAAAATTTACATTTATTGAATCTAAAAAGTGGTGAAACTGTTGCACTAGCTTCATCTATTTAATATAAAGCTAGTGCAACAATTTCCCCTTCTAAAATGATCCCCAAAAGGTTTTATTAATTACTGAAAATACAGTAATTAATACCCAAATTTCTTTTATTAAATTTTACATTTTTTGATTCCAAAAAGTGGTGAAACTGTTGCACTAGCTTCATCTATTTAATATTAAGCTAGTGCAACAATTTCCCCTTCTAAAATGATCCCCAAAAGGTTTTCTTAATTACTGAAAATACAGTAATTAATACCCAAATTTCTTTTATTAAATTTTACATTTTTTGATTCCAAAAAGTGGTGAAACTGTTGCACTAGCTTCATCTATTTAATATAAAGCTAGTGCAACAATTTCCCCTTCTAAAATGATCCCCAAAAGGTTTTATTAATTACTGAAAATACAGTAATTAATACCCAAATTTCTTTTATTAAATTTTACATTTTTTGATTCCAAAAAGTGGTGAAACTGTTGCACTAGCTTCATCTATTTAATATTAAGCTAGTGCAACAATTTCCCCTTCTTAAATGATCCCCAAAAGGTCTTATTAATTACTGAAAATACAGTAATTATTACCCAAATTTCTTTTACAAAAATTTACATTTATTGAATCTAAAAAGTGGTGAAACTGTTGCACTAGCTTCATCTATTTAATATAAAGCTAGTGCAACAATTTCCCCTTCTAAAATGATCCCCAAAAGGTTTTATTAATTACTGAAAATACAGTAATTAATACCCAAATTTCTTTTATTAAATTTTACATTTTTTGATTCCAAAAAGTGGTGAAACTGTTGCACTAGCTTCATCTATTTAATATTAAGCTAGTGCAACAATTTCCCCTTCTTAAATGATCCCCAAAAGGTCTTATTAATTACTGAAAATACAGTAATTATTACCCAAATTTCTTTTACAAAAATTTACATTTATTGAATCTAAAAAGTGGTGAAACTGTTGCACTAGCTTCATCTATTTAATATAAAGCTAGTGCAACAATTTCCCCTTCTAAAATGATCCCCAAAAGGTTTTATTAATTACTGAAAATACAGTAATTAATACCCAAATTTCTTTTATTAAATTTTACATTTTTTGATTCCAAAAAGTGGTGAAACTGTTGCACTAGCTTCATCTATTTAATATTAAGCTAGTGCAACAATTTCCCCTTCTAAAATGATCCCCAAAAGGTTTTATTAATTACTGAAAATACAGTAATTAATACCCAAATTTCTTTTATTAAAATTTACATTTTTTGATTCCAAAAAGTGGTGAAACTGTTGCACTAGCTTCATCTATTTAATATTAAGCTAGTGCAACAATTTCCCCTTCTAAAATGATCCCCAAAAGGTTTTCTTAATTACTGAAAATACAGTAATTATTACCCAAATTTCTTTTACAAAAATTTACATTTATTGAATTTAAAAAGTGGTGAAACTGTTGCACTAGCTTCATCTATTTAATATTAAGCTAGTGCAACAATTTCCCCTTCTAAAATGATCCCCAAAAGGTTTTCTTAATTACTGAAAATACAGTAATTATTACCCAAATTTCTTTTACAAAAATTTACATTTATTGAATTTAAAAAGTGGTGAAACTGTTGCACTAGCTTCATCTATTTAATATTAAGCTAGTGCAACAATTTCCCCTTCTAAAATGATCCCCAAAAGGTTTTATTAATTACTGAAAATACAGTAATTAATACCCAAATTTCTTTTATTAAAATTTACATTTTTTGATTCCAAAAAGTGGTGAAACTGTTGCACTAGCTTCATCTATTTAATATTAAGCTAGTGCAACAATTTCCCCTTCTAAAATGATCCCCAAAAGGTTTTATTAATTACTGAAAATACAGTAATTAATACCCAAATTTCTTTTATTAAAATTTACATTTTTTGATTCCAAAAAGTGGTGAAACTGTTGCACTAGCTTCATCTATTTAATATTAAGCTAGTGCAACAATTTCCCCTTCTAAAATGATCCCCAAAAGGTTTTCTTAATTACTGAAAATACAGTAATTATTACCCAAATTTCTTTTACAAAAATTTACATTTATTGAATTTAAAAAGTGGTGAAACTGTTGCACTAGCTTCATCTATTTAATATTAAGCTAGTGCAACAATTTCCCCTTCTAAAATGATCCCCAAAAGGTTTTATTAATTACTGAAAATACAGTAATTAATACCCAAATTTCTTTTATTAAAATTTACATTTTTTGATTCCAAAAAGTGGTGAAACTGTTGCACTAGCTTCATCTATTTAATATTAAGCTAGTGCAACAATTTCCCCTTCTAAAATGATCCCCAAAAGGTTTTCTTAATTACTGAAAATACAGTAATTATTACCCAAATTTCTTTTACAAAAATTTACATTTATTGAATTTAAAAAGTGGTGAAACTGTTGCACTAGCTTCATCTATTTAATATTAAGCTAGTGCAACAATTTCCCCTTCTTAAATGATCCCCAAAAGGTCTTATTAATTACTGAAAATACAGTAATTATTACCCAAATTTCTTTTACAAAAATTTACATTTATTGAATCTAAAAAGTGGTGAAACTGTTGCACTAGCTTCATCTATTTAATATAAAGCTAGTGCAACAATTTCCCCTTCTTAAATGATCCCCAAAAGGTCTTATTAATTACTGAAAATACAGTAATTATTACCCAAATTTCTTTTACAAAAATTTACATTTATTGAATCTAAAAAGTGGTGAAACTGTTGCACTAGCTTCATCTATTTAATATAAAGCTAGTGCAACAATTTCCCCTTCTAAAATGATCCCCAAAAGGTTTTATTAATTACTGAAAATACAGTAATTAATACCCAAATTTCTTTTATTAAATTTTACATTTTTTGATTCCAAAAAGTGGTGAAACTGTTGCACTAGCTTCATCTATTTAATATTAAGCTAGTGCAACAATTTCTCCTTCTAAAATGATCCCCAAAAGGTTTTATTAATTACTGAAAATACAGTAATTATTACCCAAATTTCTTTTACAAAAATTTACATTTATTGAATCTAAAAAGTGGTGAAACTGTTGCACTAGCTTCATCTATTTAATATAAAGCTAGTGCAACAATTTCCCCTTCTAAAATGATCCCCAAAAGGTTTTATTAATTACTGAAAATACAGTAATTAATACCCAAATTTCTTTTATTAAAATTTACATTTTTTGATTCCAAAAAGTGGTGAAACTGTTGCACTAGCTTCATCTATTTAATATTAAGCTAGTGCAACAATTTCCCCTTCTAAAATGATCCCCAAAAGGTTTTCTTAATTACTGAAAATACAGTAATTATTACCCAAATTTCTTTTACAAAAATTTACATTTATTGAATTTAAAAAGTGGTGAAACTGTTGCACTAGCTTCATCTATTTTATATTAAGCTAGTGCAACAATTTCCCCTTCTAAAATGATCCCCAAAAGGTTTTATTAATTACTGAAAATACAGTAATTATTACCCAAATTTCTTTTACAAAAATTTACATTTATTGAATCTAAAAAGTGGTGAAACTGTTGCACTAGCTTCATCTATTTAATATAAAGCTAGTGCAACAATTTCCCCTTCTAAAATGATCCCCAAAAGGTTTTATTAATTACTGAAAATACAGTAATTAATACCCAAATTTCTTTTACAAAAATTTACATTAATTGAATTTAAAAAGTGGTGAAACTGTTGCACTAGCTTCATCTATTTAATATTAAGCTAGTGCAACAATTTCCCCTTCTAAAATGATCCCCAAAAGGTTTTCTTAATTACTGAAAATACAGTAATTATTACCCAAATTTCTTTTACAAAAATTTACATTTATTGAATTTAAAAAGTGGTGAAACTGTTGCACTAGCTTCATCTATTTAATATTAAGCTAGTGCAACAATTTCCCCTTCTAAAATGATCCCCAAAAGGTTTTATTAATTACTGAAAATACAGTAATTATTACCCAAATTTCTTTTACAAAAATTTACATTTATTGAATTTAAAAAGTGGTGAAACTGTTGCACTAGCTTCATCTATTTAATATTAAGCTAGTGCAACAATTTCCCCTTCTAAAATGATCCCCAAAAGGTTTTCTTAATTACTGAAAATACAGTAATTATTACCCAAATTTCTTTTACAAAAATTTACATTTATTGAATTTAAAAAGTGGTGAAACTGTTGCACTAGCTTCATCTATTTAATATTAAGCTAGTGCAACAATTTCCCCTTCTAAAATGATCCCCAAAAGGTTTTCTTAATTACTGAAAATACAGTAATTATTACCCAAATTTCTTTTACAAAAATTTACATTTATTGAATTTAAAAAGTGGTGAAACTGTTGCACTAGCTTCATCTATTTAATATTAAGCTAGTGCAACAATTTCCCCTTCTAAAATGATCCCCAAAAGGTTTTATTAATTACTGAAAATACAGTAATTATTACCCAAATTTCTTTTACAAAAATTTACATTTATTGAATTTAAAAAGTGGTGAAACTGTTGCACTAGCTTCATCTATTTAATATTAAGCTAGTGCAACAATTTCCCCTTCTAAAATGATCCCCAAAAGGTTTTATTAATTACTGAAAATACAGTAATTAATACCCAAATTTCTTTTATTAAAATTTACATTTTTTGATTCCAAAAAGTGGTGAAACTGTTGCACTAGCTTCATCTATTTAATATTAAGCTAGTGCAACAATTTCCCCTTCTAAAATGATCCCCAAAAGGTTTTATTAATTACTGAAAATACAGTAATTATTACCCAAATTTCTTTTACAAAAATTTACATTTATTGAATTTAAAAAGTGGTGAAACTGTTGCACTAGCTTCATCTATTTAATATTAAGCTAGTGCAACAATTTCCCCTTCTAAAATGATCCCCAAAAGGTTTTATAAATTACTGAAAATACAGTAATTAATACCCAAATTTCTTTTATTAAAATTTACATTTTTTGATTCCAAAAAGTGGTGAAACTGTTGCACTAGCTTCATCTATTTAATATTAAGCTAGTGCAACAGTTTCCCCTTCTAAAATGATCCCCAAAAGGTTTTATAAATTACTGAAAATACAGTAATTATTACCCAAATTTCTTTTACAAAAATTTACATTTATTGAATCTAAAAAGTGGTGAAACTGTTGCACTAGCTTCATCTATTTAATATAAAGCTAGTGCAACAATTTCCCCTTCTAAAATGATCCCCAAAAGGTTTTATTAATTACTGAAAATACAGTAATTAATACCCAAATTTCTTTTATTAAAATTTACATTTTTTGATTCCAAAAAGTGGTGAAACTGTTGCACTAGCTTCATCTATTTAATATTAAGCTAGTGCAACAATTTCCCCTTCTAAAATGATCCCCAAAAGGTTTTCTTAATTACTGAAAATACAGTAATTATTACCCAAATTTCTTTTACAAAAATTTACATTTATTGAATTTAAAAAGTGGTGAAACTGTTGCACTAGCTTCATCTATTTAATATTAAGCTAGTGCAACAATTTCCCCTTCTAAAATGATCCCCAAAAGGTTTTATTAATTACTGAAAATACAGTAATTATTACCCAAATTTCTTTTACAAAAATTTACATTTATTGAATCTAAAAAGTGGTGAAACTGTTGCACTAGCTTCATCTATTTAATATAAAGCTAGTGCAACAATTTCCCCTTCTAAAATGATCCCCAAAAGGTTTTATTAATTACTGAAAATACAGTAATTAATACCCAAATTTCTTTTATTAAATTTTACATTTTTTGATTCCAAAAAGTGGTGAAACTGTTGCACTAGCTTCATCTATTTAATATTAAGCTAGTGCAACAATTTCCCCTTCTAAAATGATCCCCAAAAGGTTTTATTAATTACTGAAAATACAGTAATTATTACCCAAATTTCTTTTACAAAAATTTACATTTATTGAATTTAAAAAGTGGTGAAACTGTTGCACTAGCTTCATCAATTTAATATTAAGCTAGTGCAACAATTTCCCCTTCTAAAATGATCCCCAAAAGGTTTTATTAATTACTGAAAATACAGTAATTATTACCCAAATTTCTTTTACAAAAATTTACATTTATTGAATTTAAAAAGTGGTGAAACTGTTGCACTAGCTTCATCTATTTAATATAAAGCTAGTGCAACAATTTCCCCTTCTAAAATGATCCCCAAAAGGTTTTATTAATTACTGAAAATACAGTAATTAATACCCAAATTTCTTTTATTAAAATTTACATTTTTTGATTCCAAAAAGTGGTGAAACTGTTGCACTAGCTTCATCTATTTAATATTAAGCTAGTGCAACAATTTCCCCTTCTAAAATGATCCCCAAAAGGTTTTCTTAATTACTGAAAATACAGTAATTATTACCCAAATTTCTTTTACAAAAATTTACATTCATTGAATTTAAAAAGTGGTGAAACTGTTGCACTAGCTTCATCTATTTAATATTAAGCTAGTGCAACAATTTCCCCTTCTAAAATGATCCCCAAAAGGTTTTATTAATTACTGAAAATACAGTAATTAATACCCAAATTTCTTTTATTAAATTTTACATTTTTTGATTCCAAAAAGTGGTGAAACTGTTGCACTAGCTTCATCTATTTAATATTAAGCTAGTGCAACAATTTCCCCTTCTAAAATGATCCCCAAAAGGTTTTATTAATTACTGAAAATACAGTAATTATTACCCAAATTTCTTTTACAAAAATTTACATTTATTGAATTTAAAAAGTGGTGAAACTGTTGCACTAGCTTCATCTATTTAATATTAAGCTAATGCAACAATTTCCCCTTCTAAAATGATCCCCAAAAGGTTTTATTAATTACTGAAAATACAGTAATTATTACCCAAATTTCTTTTACAAAAATTTACATTTATTGAATTTAAAAAGTGGTGAAACTGTTGCACTAGCTTCATCTATTTAATATAAAGCTAGTGCAACAATTTCCCCTTCTAAAATGATCCCCAAAAGGTTTTATTAATTACTGAAAATACAGTAATTAATACCCAAATTTCTTTTATTAAAATTTACATTTTTTGATTCCAAAAAGTGGTGAAACTGTTGCACTAGCTTCATCTATTTAATATTAAGCTAGTGCAACAATTTCCCCTTCTAAAATGATCCCCAAAAGGTTTTCTTAATTACTGAAAATACAGTAATTATTACCCAAATTTCTTTTACAAAAATTTACATTTATTGAATTTAAAAAGTGGTGAAACTGTTGCACTAGCTTCATCTATTTAATATAAAGCTAGTGCAACAATTTCCCCTTCTAAAATGATCCCCAAAAGGTTTTATTAATTACTGAAAATACAGTAATTAATACCCAAATTTCTTTTATTAAATTTTACATTTTTTGATTCCAAAAAGTGGTGAAACTGTTGCACTAGCTTCATCTATTTAATATTAAGCTAGTGCAACAATTTCCCCTTCTAAAATGATCCCCAAAAGGTTTTATTAATTACTGAAAATACAGTAATTATTACCCAAATTTCTTTTACAAAAATTTACATTTATTGAATTTAAAAAGTGGTGAAACTGTTGCACTAGCTTCATCTATTTAATATTAAGCTAGTGCAACAATTTCCCCTTCTAAAATGATCCCCAAAAGGTTTTCTTAATTACTGAAAATACAGTAATTATTACCCAAATTTCTTTTACAAAAATTTACATTCATTGAATTTAAAAAGTGGTGAAACTGTTGCACTAGCTTCATCTATTTAATATTAAGCTAGTGCAACAATTTCCCCTTCTAAAATGATCCCCAAAAGGTTTTATTAATTACTGAAAATACAGTAATTAATACCCAAATTTCTTTTATTAAATTTTACATTTTTTGATTCCAAAAAGTGGTGAAACTGTTGCACTAGCTTCATCTATTTAATATTAAGCTAGTGCAACAATTTCCCCTTCTAAAATGATCCCCAAAAGGTTTTATTAATTACTGAAAATACAGTAATTATTACCCAAATTTCTTTTACAAAAATTTACATTTATTGAATCTAAAAAGTGGTGAAACTGTTGCACTAGCTTCATCTATTTAATATAAAGCTAGTGCAACAATTTCCCCTTCTAAAATGATCCCCAAAAGGTTTTATTAATTACTGAAAATACAGTAATTAATACCCAAATTTCTTTTATTAAAATTTACATTTTTTGATTCCAAAAAGTGGTGAAACTGTTGCACTAGCTTCATCTATTTAATATTAAGCTAGTGCAACAATTTCCCCTTCTAAAATGATCCCCAAAAGGTTTTCTTAATTACTGAAAATACAGTAATTATTACCCAAATTTCTTTTACAAAAATTTACATTTATTGAATTTAAAAAGTGGTGAAACTGTTGCACTAGCTTCATCTATTTAATATTAAGCTAGTGCAACAATTTCCCCTTCTAAAATGATCCCCAAAAGGTTTTATTAATTACTGAAAATACAGTAATTAATACCCAAATTTCTTTTATTAAAATTTACATTTTTTGATTCCAAAAAGTGGTGAAACTGTTGCACTAGCTTCATCTATTTAATATTAAGCTAGTGCAACAATTTCCCCTTCTAAAATGATCCCCAAAAGGTTTTCTTAATTACTGAAAATACAGTAATTATTACCCAAATTTCTTTTACAAAAATTTACATTCATTGAATTTAAAAAGTGGTGAAACTGTTGCACTAGCTTCATCTATTTAATATTAAGCTAGTGCAACAATTTCCCCTTCTAAAATGATCCCCAAAAGGTTTTATTAATTACTGAAAATACAGTAATTAATACCCAAATTTCTTTTATTAAATTTTACATTTTTTGATTCCAAAAAGTGGTGAAACTGTTGCACTAGCTTCATCTATTTAATATTAAGCTAGTGCAACAATTTCCCCTTCTAAAATGATCCCCAAAAGGTTTTATTAATTACTGAAAATACAGTAATTATTACCCAAATTTCTTTTACAAAAATTTACATTTATTGAATCTAAAAAGTGGTGAAACTGTTGCACTAGCTTCATCTATTTAATATAAAGCTAGTGCAACAATTTCCCCTTCTAAAATGATCCCCAAAAGGTTTTATTAATTACTGAAAATACAGTAATTAATACCCAAATTTCTTTTATTAAAATTTACATTTTTTGATTCCAAAAAGTGGTGAAACTGTTGCACTAGCTTCATCTATTTAATATTAAGCTAGTGCAACAATTTCCCCTTCTAAAATGATCCCCAAAAGGTTTTCTTAATTACTGAAAATACAGTAATTATTACCCAAATTTCTTTTACAAAAATTTACATTTATTGAATTTAAAAAGTGGTGAAACTGTTGCACTAGCTTCATCTATTTAATATTAAGCTAGTGCAACAATTTCCCCTTCTAAAATGATCCCCAAAAGGTTTTATTAATTACTGAAAATACAGTAATTATTACCCAAATTTCTTTTACAAAAATTTACATTTATTGAATCTAAAAAGTGGTGAAACTGTTGCACTAGCTTCATCTATTTAATATAAAGCTAGTGCAACAATTTCCCCTTCTAAAATGATCCCCAAAAGGTTTTATTAATTACTGAAAATACAGTAATTATTACCCAAATTTCTTTTACAAAAATTTACATTTATTGAATCTAAAAAGTGGTGAAACTGTTGCACTAGCTTCATCTATTTAATATAAAGCTAGTGCAACAATTTCCCCTTCTAAAATGATCCCCAAAAGGTTTTATTAATTACTGAAAATACAGTAATTATTACCCAAATTTCTTTTACAAAAATTTACATTTATTGAATTTAAAAAGTGGTGAAACTGTTGCACTAGCTTCATCTATTTAATATTAAGCTAGTGCAACAATTTCCCCTTCTAAAATGATCCCCAAAAGGTTTTATTAATTACTGAAAATACAGTAATTATTACCCAAATTTCTTTTACAAAAATTTACATTTATTGAATTTAAAAAGTGGTGAAACTGTTGCACTAGCTTCATCTATTTAATATTAAGCTAGTGCAACAATTTCCCCTTCTAAAATGATCCCCAAAAGGTTTTATTAATTACTGAAAATACAGTAATTATTACCCAAATTTCTTTTACAAAAATTTACATTTATTGAATCTAAAAAGTGGTGAAACTGTTGCACTAGCTTCATCTATTTAATATAAAGCTAGTGCAACAATTTCCCCTTCTAAAATGATCCCCAAAAGGTTTTATTAATTACTGAAAATACAGTAATTATTACCCAAATTTCTTTTACAAAAATTTACATTTATTGAATCTAAAAAGTGGTGAAACTGTTGCACTAGCTTCATCTATTTAATATAAAGCTAGTGCAACAATTTCCCCTTCTAAAATGATCCCCAAAAGGTTTTCTTAATTACTGAAAATACAGTAATTATTACCCAAATTTCTTTTACAAAAATTTACATTTATTGAATTTAAAAAGTGGTGAAACTGTTGCACTAGCTTCATCTATTTAATATTAAGCTAGTGCAACAATTTCCCCTTCTAAAATGATCCCCAAAAGGTTTTATTAATTACTGAAAATACAGTAATTATTACCCAAATTTCTTTTACAAAAATTTACATTTATTGAATCTAAAAAGTGGTGAAACTGTTGCACTAGCTTCATCTATTTAATATAAAGCTAGTGCAACAATTTCCCCTTCTAAAATGATCCCCAAAAGGTTTTATTAATTACTGAAAATACAGTAATTATTACCCAAATTTCTTTTACAAAAATTTACATTTATTGAATCTAAAAAGTGGTGAAACTGTTGCACTAGCTTCATCTATTTAATATAAAGCTAGTGCAACAATTTCCCCTTCTAAAATGATCCCCAAAAGGTTTTATTAATTACTGAAAATACAGTAATTAATACCCAAATTTCTTTTATTAAAATTTACATTTTTTGATTCCAAAAAGTGGTGAAACTGTTGCACTAGCTTCATCTATTTAATATTAAGCTAGTGCAACAATTTCCCCTTCTAAAATGATCCCCAAAAGGTTTTCTTAATTACTGAAAATACAGTAATTATTACCCAAATTTCTTTTACAAAAATTTACATTTATTGAATTTAAAAAGTGGTGAAACTGTTGCACTAGCTTCATCTATTTAATATTAAGCTAGTGCAACAATTTCCCCTTCTAAAATGATCCCCAAAAGGTTTTATTAATTACTGAAAATACAGTAATTATTACCCAAATTTCTTTTACAAAAATTTACATTTATTGAATCTAAAAAGTGGTGAAACTGTTGCACTAGCTTCATCTATTTAATATAAAGCTAGTGCAACAATTTCCCCTTCTAAAATGATCCCCAAAAGGTTTTATTAATTACTGAAAATACAGTAATTAATACCCAAATTTCTTTTATTAAAATTTACATTTTTTGATTCCAAAAAGTGGTGAAACTGTTGCACTAGCTTCATCTATTTAATATTAAGCTAGTGCAACAATTTCCCCTTCTAAAATGATCCCCAAAAGGTTTTCTTAATTACTGAAAATACAGTAATTATTACCCAAATTTCTTTTACAAAAATTTACATTTATTGAATTTAAAAAGTGGTGAAACTGTTGCACTAGCTTCATCTATTTAATATTAAGCTAGTGCAACAATTTCCCCTTCTAAAATGATCCCCAAAAGGTTTTATTAATTACTGAAAATACAGTAATTAATACCCAAATTTCTTTTATTAAAATTTACATTTTTTGATTCCAAAAAGTGGTGAAACTGTTGCACTAGCTTCATCTATTTAATATTAAGCTAGTGCAACAATTTCCCCTTCTAAAATGATCCCCAAAAGGTTTTCTTAATTACTGAAAATACAGTAATTATTACCCAAATTTCTTTTACAAAAATTTACATTCATTGAATTTAAAAAGTGGTGAAACTGTTGCACTAGCTTCATCTATTTAATATTAAGCTAGTGCAACAATTTCCACTTCTAAAATGATCCCCAAAAGGTTTTATTAATTACTGAAAATACAGTAATTAATACCCAAATTTCTTTTATTAAATTTTACATTTTTTGATTCCAAAAAGTGGTGAAACTGTTGCACTAGCTTCATCTATTTAATATTAAGCTAGTGCAACAATTTCCCCTTCTAAAATGATCCCCAAAAGGTTTTATTAATTACTGAAAATACAGTAATTATTACCCAAATTTCTTTTACAAAAATTTACATTTATTGAATCTAAAAAGTGGTGAAACTGTTGCACTAGCTTCATCTATTTAATATAAAGCTAGTGCAACAATTTCCCCTTCTAAAATGATCCCCAAAAGGTTTTATTAATTACTGAAAATACAGTAATTAATACCCAAATTTCTTTTATTAAAATTTACATTTTTTGATTCCAAAAAGTGGTGAAACTGTTGCACTAGCTTCATCTATTTAATATTAAGCTAGTGCAACAATTTCCCCTTCTAAAATGATCCCCAAAAGGTTTTCTTAATTACTGAAAATACAGTAATTATTACCCAAATTTCTTTTACAAAAATTTACATTTATTGAATTTAAAAAGTGGTGAAACTGTTGCACTAGCTTCATCTATTTAATATTAAGCTAGTGCAACAATTTCCCCTTCTAAAATGATCCCCAAAAGGTTTTATTAATTACTGAAAATACAGTAATTAATACCCAAATTTCTTTTATTAAAATTTACATTTTTTGATTCCAAAAAGTGGTGAAACTGTTGCACTAGCTTCATCTATTTAATATTAAGCTAGTGCAACAATTTCCCCTTCTAAAATGATCCCCAAAAGGTTTTCTTAATTACTGAAAATACAGTAATTATTACCCAAATTTCTTTTACAAAAATTTACATTCATTGAATTTAAAAAGTGGTGAAACTGTTGCACTAGCTTCATCTATTTAATATTAAGCTAGTGCAACAATTTCCCCTTCTAAAATGATCCCCAAAAGGTTTTATTAATTACTGAAAATACAGTAATTATTACCCAAATTTCTTTTACAAAAATTTACATTTATTGAATCTAAAAAGTGGTGAAACTGTTGCACTAGCTTCATCTATTTAATATTAAGCTAGTGCAACAATTTCCCCTTCTAAAATGATCCCCAAAAGGTTTTATTAATTACTGAAAATACAGTAATTATTACCCAAATTTCTTTTACAAAAATTTACATTTATTGAATTTAAAAAGTGGTGAAACTGTTGCACTAGCTTCATCTATTTAATATAAAGCTAGTGCAACAATTTCCCCTTCTAAAATGATCCCCAAAAGGTTTTATTAATTACTGAAAATACAGTAATTAATACCCAAATTTCTTTTATTAAAATTTACATTTTTTGATTCCAAAAAGTGGTGAAACTGTTGCACTAGCTTCATCTATTTAATATTAAGCTAGTGCAACAATTTCCCCTTCTAAAATGATCCCCAAAAGGTTTTCTTAATTACTGAAAATACAGTAATTATTACCCAAATTTCTTTTACAAAAATTTACATTCATTGAATTTAAAAAGTGGTGAAACTGTTGCACTAGCTTCATCTATTTAATATTAAGCTAGTGCAACAATTTCCCCTTCTAAAATGATCCCCAAAAGGTTTTATTAATTACTGAAAATACAGTAATTAATACCCAAATTTCTTTTATTAAATTTTACATTTTTTGATTCCAAAAAGTGGTGAAACTGTTGCACTAGCTTCATCTATTTAATATTAAGCTAGTGCAACAATTTCCCCTTCTAAAATGATCCCCAAAAGGTTTTATTAATTACTGAAAATACAGTAATTATTACCCAAATTTCTTTTACAAAAATTTACATTTATTGAATTTAAAAAGTGGTGAAACTGTTGCACTAGCTTCATCTATTTAATATTAAGCTAGTGCAACAATTTCCCCTTCTAAAATGATCCCCAAAAGGTTTTATTAATTACTGAAAATACAGTAATTATTACCCAAATTTCTTTTACAAAAATTTACATTTTTTGATTCCAAAAAGAGGTGAAAGTGTTGCACTAGCTTCATCTTTTTAATATTAAGCTAGTGCAACAGTTTCCCCTTCTAAAATGATCCCCAAAAGGTTTTCTTAATTACTGAAAATACAGTAATTATTACCCAAATTTCTTTTATTAAAATTTACTTTTTTTGATTCCAAAAAGAGGTGAAAGTGTTGCACTAGCTTCATCTTTTTAATATTAAGCTAGTGCAACAGTTTCCCCTTCTAAAATGATCTCCAAAAGGTTTTATTAATTACTAAAAATACAGTAATTATTACCCAAATTTCTTTTACAAAAATTTACATTCATTGAATTTAAAAAGTGGTGAAACTGTTGCACTAGCTTCATCTATTTAATATTAAGCTAGTGCAACAATTTCCCCTTCTAAAATGATCCCCAAAAGGTTTTATTAATTACTGAAAATACAGTAATTATTACCCAAATTTCTTTTACAAAAATTTACATTTATTGAATTTAAAAAGTGGTGAAACTGTTGCACTAGCTTCATCTATTTAATATAAAGCTAGTGCAACAATTTCCCCTTCTAAAATGATCCCCAAAAGGTTTTATTAATTACTGAAAATACAGTAATTAATACCCAAATTTCTTTTATTAAAATTTACATTTTTTGATTCCAAAAAGTGGTGAAACTGTTGCACTAGCTTCATCTATTTAATATTAAGCTAGTGCAACAATTTCCCCTTCTAAAATGATCCCCAAAAGGTTTTCTTAATTACTGAAAATACAGTAATTATTACCCAAATTTCTTTTACAAAAATTTACATTCATTGAATTTAAAAAGTGGTGAAACTGTTGCACTAGCTTCATCTATTTAATATTAAGCTAGTGCAACAATTTCCCCTTCTAAAATGATCCCCAAAAGGTTTTATTAATTACTGAAAATACAGTAATTAATACCCAAATTTCTTTTATTAAATTTTACATTTTTTGATTCCAAAAAGTGGTGAAACTGTTGCACTAGCTTCATCTATTTAATATTAAGCTAGTGCAACAATTTCCCCTTCTAAAATGATCCCCAAAAGGTTTTATTAATTACTGAAAATACAGTAATTAATACCCAAATTTCTTTTATTAAATTTTACATTTTTTGATTCCAAAAAGTGGTGAAACTGTTGCACTAGCTTCATCTATTTAATATTAAGCTAGTGCAACAATTTCCCCTTCTAAAATGATCCCCAAAAGGTTTTATTAATTACTGAAAATACAGTAATTATTACCCAAATTTCTTTTACAAAAATTTACATTCATTGAATTTAAAAAGTGGTGAAACTGTTGCACTAGCTTCATCTATTTAATATTAAGCTAGTGCAACAATTTCCCCTTCTAAAATGATCCCCAAAAGGTTTTATTAATTACTAAAAATACAGTAATTATTACCCAAATTTCTTTTACAAAAATTTACATTTTTTGATTCCAAAAAGAGGTGAAAGTGTTGCACTAGCTTCATCTTTTTAATATTAAGCTAGTGCAACAGTTTCCCCTTCTAAAATGATCCCCAAAAGGTTTTCTTAATTACTGAAAATACAGTAATTATTACCCAAATTTCTTTTATTAAAATTTACTTTTTTTGATTCCAAAAAGAGGTGAAAGTGTTGCACTAGCTTCATCTTTTTAATATTAAGCTAGTGCAACAGTTTCCCCTTCTAAAATGATCTCCAAAAGGTTTTCTTAATTACTGAAAATACAGTAATTATTACCCAAATTTCTTTTATTAAAATTTACATTTTTTGATTCCAAAAAGAGGTGAAAGTGTTGCACTAGCTTCATCTTTTTAATATTAAGCTAGTGCAACAGTTTCCCCTTCTAAAATGATCTCCAAAAGGTTTTCTTAATTACTGAAAATACAGTAATTATTACCCAAATTTCTTTTATTAAAATTTACATTTTTTGATTCCAAAAAGAGGTGAAAGTGTTGCACTAGCTTCATCTTTTTAATATTAAGCTAGTGCAACAGTTTCCCCTTCTAAAATGATCTCCAAAAGGTTTTATTAATTACTGAAAATACAGTAATTATTACCCAAATTTCTTTTATTAAAATTTACTTTTTTTGATTCCAAAAAGAGGTGAAAGTGTTGCACTAGCTTCATCTTTTTAATATTAAGCTAGTGCAACAGTTTCCCCTTCTAAAATGATCCCCAAAAGGTTTTATAAATTACTGAAAATACAGTAATTATTACCCAAATTTCTTTTACAAAAATTTACATTTTTTGATTCCAAAAAGTGGTGAAAGTGTTGCACTAGCTTCATCTTTTTAATATTAAGCTAGTGCAACAGTTTCCCCTTCTAAAATGATCCCCAAAAGGTTTTATAAATTACTGAAAATACAGTAATTATTACCCAAATTTCTTTTACAAAAATTTACATTTTTTGATTCCAAAAAGAGGTGAAAGTGTTGCACTAGCTTCATCTTTTTAATATTAAGCTAGTGCAACAGTTTCCCCTTCTAAAATGATCCCCAAAAGGTTTTATAAATTACTGAAAATACAGTAATTATTACCCAAATTTCTTTTACAAAAATTTACATTTTTTGATTCCAAAAAGTGGTGAAACTGTTGCACTAGCTTCATCTATTTAATATTAAGCTAGTGCAACAGTTTCCCCTTCTAAAATGATCTCCAAAAGGTTTTCTTAATTACTGAAAATACAGTAATTATTACCCAAATTTCTTTTACAAAAATTTACATTTTTTGATTCCAAAAAGAGGTGAAAGTGTTGCACTAGCTTCATCTTTTTAATATTAAGCTAGTGCAACAGTTTCCCCTTCTAAAATGATCCCCAAAAGGTTTTATAAATTACTGAAAATACAGTAATTATTACCCAAATTTCTTTTACAAAAATTTACATTTTTTGATTCCAAAAAGTGGTGAAACTGTTGCACTAGCTTCATCTTTTTAATATTAAGCTAGTGCAACAGTTTCCCCTTCTAAAATGATCTCCAAAAGGTTTTCTTAATTACTGAAAATACAGTAATTATTACCCAAATTTCTTTTATTAAAATTTACATTTTTTGATTCCAAAAAGAGGTGAAAGTGTTGCACTAGCTTCATCTTTTTAATATTAAGCTAGTGCAACAGTTTCCCCTTCTAAAATGATCTCCAAAAGGTTTTCTTAATTACTGAAAATACAGTAATTATTACCCAAATTTCTTTTATTAAAATTTACATTTTTTGATTCCAAAAAGAGGTGAAAGTGTTGCACTAGCTTCATCTTTTTAATATTAAGCTAGTGCAACAGTTTCCCCTTCTAAAATGATCTCCAAAAGGTTTTATTAATTACTGAAAATACAGTAATTATTACCCAAATTTCTTTTATTAAAATTTACTTTTTTTGATTCCAAAAAGAGGTGAAAGTGTTGCACTAGCTTCATCTTTTTAATATTAAGCTAGTGCAACAGTTTCCCCTTCTAAAATGATCCCCAAAAGGTTTTATAAATTACTGAAAATACAGTAATTATTACCCAAATTTCTTTTACAAAAATTTACATTTTTTGATTCCAAAAAGTGGTGAAAGTGTTGCACTAGCTTCATCTTTTTAATATTAAGCTAGTGCAACAGTTTCCCCTTCTAAAATGATCCCCAAAAGGTTTTATAAATTACTGAAAATACAGTAATTATTACCCAAATTTCTTTTACAAAAATTTACATTTTTTGATTCCAAAAAGAGGTGAAAGTGTTGCACTAGCTTCATCTTTTTAATATTAAGCTAGTGCAACAGTTTCCCCTTCTAAAATGATCCCCAAAAGGTTTTATAAATTACTGAAAATACAGTAATTATTACCCAAATTTCTTTTACAAAAATTTACATTTTTTGATTCCAAAAAGTGGTGAAACTGTTGCACTAGCTTCATCTATTTAATATTAAGCTAGTGCAACAGTTTCCCCTTCTAAAATGATCCCCAAAAGGTTTTATTAATTACTGAAAATACAGTAATTATTACCCAAATTTCTTTTACAAAAATTTACATTTTTTGATTCCAAAAAGAGGTGAAAGTGTTGCACTAGCTTCATCTATTTAATATTAAGCTAGTGCAACAGTTTCCCCTTCTAAAATGATCCCCAAAAGGTTTTATTAATTACTGAAAATACAGTAATTATTACCCAAATTTCTTTTACAAAAATTTACATTTTTTGATTCCAAAAAGTGGTGAAACTGTTGCACTAGCTTCATCTATTTAATATTAAGCTAGTGCAACAGTTTCCTCTTCTAAAATGATCCCCAAAAGGTTTATTTAATTACTGAAAATACAGTAATTATTACCCAAATTTCTTTTACAAAAATTTACATTTTTTGATTCCAAAAAGTAGTGAAACTGTTGCACTAGCTTCATCTATTTTATATTAAGCTAGTGCAACAGTTTCCCCTTCTAAAATGATCCCCAAAAGGTTTTATAAATTACTGAAAATACAGTAATTATTACCCAAATTTCTTTTACAAAAATTTACATTTTTTGATTCCAAAAAGTGGTGAAACTGTTGCACTAGCTTCATCTATTTAATATTAAGCTAGTGCAACAGTTTCCCCTTCTAAAATGATCCCCAAAAGGTTTTATTAATTACTGAAAATACAGTAATTATTACCCAAATTTCTTTTACAAAAATTTACATTTTTTGATTCCAAAAAGTGGTGAAACTGTTGCACTAGCTTCATCTATTTAATATTAAGCTAGTGCAACAGTTTCCCCTTCTAAAATGATCCCCAAAAGGTTTTATTAATTACTGAAAATACAGTAATTATTACCCAAATTTCTTTTACCAAAATTTACTTTTTTTGATCCCAAAAAGAGGTGAAAGTGTTGCACTAGCTTCATCTATTTAGTATTAAGCTAGTGCAACAGTTTCCCCTTCTAAAATGATCCCCAAAAGGTTTTATTAATTACTGAAAATACAGTAATTATTACCCAAATTTCTTTTACAAAAATTTACATTTTTTGATTCCAAAAAGAGGTGAAAGTGTTGCACTAGCTTCATCTATTTAATATTAAGCTAGTGCAACAGTTTCCCCTTCTAAAATGATCCCCAAAAGGTTTTATTAATTACTGAAAATACAGTAATTATTACCCAAATTTCTTTTACAAAAATTTACATTTTTTGATTCCAAAAAGAGGTGAAAGTGTTGCACTAGCTTCATCTATTTAATATTAAGCTAGTGCAACAGTTTCCCCTTCTAAAATGATCCCCAAAAGGTTTTATTAATTACTGAAAATACAGTAATTATTACCCAAATTTCTTTTACAAAAATTTACATTTTTTGATTCCAAAAAGAGGTGAAAGTGTTGCACTAGCTTCATCTATTTAATATTAAGCTAGTGCAACAGTTTCCCCTTCTAAAATGATCCCCAAAAGGTTTTATTAATTACTGAAAATACAGTAATTATTACCCAAATTTCTTTTACCAAAATTTACTTTTTTTGATTCCAAAACGAGGTGAAAGTGTTGCACTAGCTTCATCTATTTAATATTAAGCTAGTGCAACAGTTTCCCCTTCTAAAATGATCCCCAAAAGGTTTTATTAATTACTGAAAATACAGTAATTATTACCCAAATTTCTTTTACAAAAATTTACATTTTTTGATTCCAAAAAGTGGTGAAACTGTTGCACTAGCTTCATCTATTTAATATTAAGCTAGTGCAACAGTTTCCCCTTCTAAAATGATCCCCAAAAGGTTTTATTAATTACTGAAAATACAGTAATTAT
Source organism: Panagrolaimus sp. LJ2414 (assembly GCA_024447195.1). NCBI lineage: Eukaryota > Metazoa > Nematoda > Chromadorea > Rhabditida > Panagrolaimidae > Panagrolaimus > Panagrolaimus sp. LJ2414. The sequence continues at coordinate 1,971,608 of JAMRXY010000048.1, read as the reverse complement.
TACCCAAATTTCTTTTACCAAAATTTTCTTTTTTTGATTCCAAAACGAGGTGAAAGTGTTGCACTAGCTTCATCTATTTAATATTAAGCTAGTGCAACAGTTTCCCCTTCTAAAATGATCCCCAAAAGGTTTTATTAATTACTGAAAATACAGTAATTATTACCCAAATTTCTTTTACAAAAATTTACATTTTTTGATCCCAAAAAGAGGTGAAAGTGTTGCACTAGCTTCATCTATTTAGTATTAAGCTAGTGCAACAGTTTCCCCTTCTAAAATGATCCCCAATAGGTTTTATTAATTACTGAAAATACAGTAATTATTACCCAAATTTCTTTTACAAAAATTTACATTTTTTGATCCCAAAAAGAGGTGAAAGTGTTGCACTAGCTTCATCTATTTAATATTAAGCTAGTGCAACAGTTTCCCCTTCTAAAATGATCCCCAAAAGGTTTTATTAATTACTGAAAATACAGTAATTATTACCCAAATTTCTTTTACAAAAATTTACATTTTTTGATCCCAAAAAGAGGTGAAAGTGTTGCACTAGCTTCATCTATTTAGTATTAAGCTAGTGCAACAGTTTCCCCTTCTAAAATGATCCCCAAAAGGTTTTATTAATTACTGAAAATACAGTAATTATTACCCAAATTTCTTTTACCAAAATTTACTTTTTTTGATTCCAAAACGAGGTGAAAGTGTTGCACTAGCTTCATCTATTTAGTATTAAGCTAGTGCAACAGTTTCCCCTTCTAAAATGATCCCCAAAAGGTTTTATTAATTACTGAAAATACAGTAATTATTACCCAAATTTCTTTTACAAAAATTTACATTTTTTGATCCCAAAAAGAGGTGAAAGTGTTGCACTAGCTTCATCTATTTAGTATTAAGCTAGTGCAACAGTTTCCCCTTCTAAAATGATCCCCAAAAGGTTTTATTAATTACTGAAAATACAGTAATTATTACCCAAATTTCTTTTACAAAAATTTACATTTTTTGATTCCAAAAAGTGGTGAAAGTGTTGCACTAGCTTCATCTATTTAATATTAAGCTAGTGCAACAGTTTCCCCTTCTAAAATGATCCCCAAAAGGTTTTATTAATTACTGAAAATACAGTAATTATTACCCAAATTTCTTTTACAAAAATTTACATTTTTTGATCCCAAAAAGAGGTGAAAGTGTTGCACTAGCTTCATCTATTTAATATTAAGCTAGTGCAACAGTTTCCCCTTCTAAAATGATCCCCAAAAGGTTTTATTAATTACTGAAAATACAGTAATTATTACCCAAATTTCTTTTACCAAAATTTACTTTTTTTGATTCCAAAACGAGGTGAAAGTGTTGCACTAGCTTCATCTATTTAATATTAAGCTAGTGCAACAGTTTCCCCTTCTAAAATGATCCCCAAAAGGTTTTATTAATTACTAAAAATACAGTAATTATTACCCAAATTTCTTTTACAAAAATTTACATTTTTTGATTCCAAAAAGAGGTGAAAGTGTTGCACTAGCTTCATCTTTTTAATATTAAGCTAGTGCAACAGTTTCCCCTTCTAAAATGATCCCCAAAAGGTTTTATTAATTACTAAAAATACAGTAATTATTACCCAAATTTCTTTTACCAAAATTTACTTTTTTTGATTCCAAAACGAGGTGAAAGTGTTGCACTAGCTTCATCTATTTAATATTAAGCTAGTGCAACAGTTTCCCCTTCTAAAATGATCCCCAAAAGGTTTTATTAATTACTGAAAATACAGTAATTATTACCCAAATTTCTTTTACCAAAATTTACTTTTTTTGATTCCAAAACGAGGTGAAAGTGTTGCACTAGCTTCATCTATTTAATATTAAGCTAGTGCAACAGTTTCCCCTTCTAAAATGATCCCCAAAAGGTTTTATTAATTACTAAAAATACAGTAATTATTACCCAAATTTCTTTTACAAAAATTTACATTTTTTGATCCCAAAAAGAGGTGAAAGTGTTGCACTAGCTTCATCTATTTAATATTAAGCTAGTGCAACAGTTTCCCCTTCTAAAATGATCCCCAAAAGGTTTTATTAATTACTGAAAATACAGTAATTATTACCCAAATTTCTTTTACCAAAATTTACTTTTTTTGATTCCAAAACGAGGTGAAAGTGTTGCACTAGCTTCATCTATTTAATATTAAGCTAGTGCAACAGTTTCCCCTTCTAAAATGATCCCCAAAAGGTTTTATTAATTACTGAAAATACAGTAATTATTACCCAAATTTCTTTTACCAAAATTTACTTTTTTTGATTCCAAAACGAGGTGAAAGTGTTGCACTAGCTTCATCTATTTAGTATTAAGCTAGTGCAACAGTTTCCCCTTCTAAAATGATCCCCAAAAGGTTTTATTAATTACTGAAAATACAGTAATTATTACCCAAATTTCTTTTACAAAAATTTACATTATTTGATCCCAAAAAGAGGTGAAAGTGTTGCACTAGCTTCATCTATTTAGTATTAAGCTAGTGCAACAGTTTCCCCTTCTAAAATGATCCCCAAAAGGTTTTATTAATTACTGAAAATACAGTAATTAATACCCAAATTTCATTTATTAAAATTTACATTTTTTGATTTCAAAAAGTGGTGAAACTGTTGCACAAGCTTCATCTATTAAATATTAAGCTAGTGCAACAGTTTCCCCTTCTAAAATGATCCCCAAAAGGTTTTATTAATTACTGAAAATACAGTAATTAATACGCACATTTCTTTTATTAAAATTTACATTTTTTGATTTCAAAAAGTGGTGAAACTGTTGCACAAGCTTCATCTATTAAATATTAAGCTAGTGCAACAGTTTCCCCTTCTAAAATGATCCCCAAAAGGTTTTATTAATTACTGAAAATACAGTAATTATTACCCAAATTTCTTTTACAAAAATTTACATTTATTGAATTTAAAAAGTGGTGAAACTGTTGCACTAGCTTCATCTATTTAATATAAAGCTAGTGCAACAATTTCCCCTTCTAAAATGATCCCCAAAAGGTTTTATTAATTACTGAAAATACAGTAATTAATACCCAAATTTCTTTTATTAAAATTTACATTTTTTGATTCCAAAAAGTGGTGAAACTGTTGCACTAGCTTCATCTATTTAATATTAAGCTAGTGCAACAATTTCCCCTTCTAAAATGATCCCCAAAAGGTTTTCTTAATTACTGAAAATACAGTAATTATTACCCAAATTTCTTTTACAAAAATTTACATTCATTGAATTTAAAAAGTGGTGAAACTGTTGCACTAGCTTCATCTATTTAATATTAAGCTAGTGCAACAATTTCCCCTTCTAAAATGATCCCCAAAAGGTTTTATTAATTACTAAAAATACAGTAATTATTACCCAAATTTCTTTTACAAAAATTTACATTTTTTGATTCCAAAAAGAGGTGAAAGTGTTGCACTAGCTTCATCTTTTTAATATTAAGCTAGTGCAACAGTTTCCCCTTCTAAAATGATCCCCAAAAGGTTTTCTTAATTACTGAAAATACAGTAATTATTACCCAAATTTCTTTTATTAAAATTTACTTTTTTTGATTCCAAAAAGAGGTGAAAGTGTTGCACTAGCTTCATCTTTTTAATATTAAGCTAGTGCAACAGTTTCCCCTTCTAAAATGATCTCCAAAAGGTTTTCTTAATTACTGAAAATACAGTAATTATTACCCAAATTTCTTTTATTAAAATTTACATTTTTTGATTCCAAAAAGAGGTGAAAGTGTTGCACTAGCTTCATCTTTTTAATATTAAGCTAGTGCAACAGTTTCCCCTTCTAAAATGATCTCCAAAAGGTTTTCTTAATTACTGAAAATACAGTAATTATTACCCAAATTTCTTTTATTAAAATTTACATTTTTTGATTCCAAAAAGAGGTGAAAGTGTTGCACTAGCTTCATCTTTTTAATATTAAGCTAGTGCAACAGTTTCCCCTTCTAAAATGATCTCCAAAAGGTTTTATTAATTACTGAAAATACAGTAATTATTACCCAAATTTCTTTTATTAAAATTTACTTTTTTTGATTCCAAAAAGAGGTGAAAGTGTTGCACTAGCTTCATCTTTTTAATATTAAGCTAGTGCAACAGTTTCCCCTTCTAAAATGATCCCCAAAAGGTTTTATTAATTACCGAAAATACAGTAATTATTACCCAAATTTCTTTTACAAAAATTTACATTTTTTGATCCCAAAAAGAGGTGAAAGTGTTGCACTAGCTTCATCTATTTAATATTAAGCTAGTGCAACAGTTTCCCCTTCTAAAATGATCCCCAAAAGGTTTTATAAATTACTGAAAATACAGTAATTATTACCCAAATTTCTTTTACAAAAATTTACATTTTTTGATTCCAAAAAGTGGTGAAACTGTTGCACTAGCTTCATCTATTTAATATTAAGCTAGTGCAACAGTTTCCCCTTCTAAAATGATCCCCAAAAGGTTTTATTAATTACTGAAAATACAGTAATTATTACCCAAATTTCTTTTACAAAAATTTACATTTTTTGATTCCAAAAAGAGGTGAAAGTGTTGCACTAGCTTCATCTATTTAATATTAAGCTAGTGCAACAGTTTCCCCTTCTAAAATGATCCCCAAAAGGTTTTATTAATTACTGAAAATACAGTAATTATTACCCAAATTTCTTTTACAAAAATTTACATTTTTTGATTCCAAAAAGTGGTGAAACTGTTGCACTAGCTTCATCTATTTAATATTAAGCTAGTGCAACAGTTTCCCCTTCTAAAATGATCCCCAAAAGGTTTATTTAATTACTGAAAATACAGTAATTATTACCCAAATTTCTTTTACAAAAATTTACATTTTTTGATTCCAAAAAGTGGTGAAACTGTTGCACTAGCTTCATCTATTTAATATTAAGCTAGTGCAACAGTTTCCCCTTCTAAAATGATCCCCAAAAGGTTTTATAAATTACTGAAAATACAGTAATTATTACCCAAATTTCTTTTACAAAAATTTACATTTTTTGATTCCAAAAAGTGGTGAAACTGTTGCACTAGCTTCATCTATTTAATATTAAGCTAGTGCAACAGTTTCCCCTTCTAAAATGATCCCCAAAAGGTTTTATTAATTACTGAAAATACAGTAATTATTACCCAAATTTCTTTTACAAAAATTTACATTTTTTGATTCCAAAAAGTGGTGAAACTGTTGCACTAGCTTCATCTATTTAATATTAAGCTAGTGCAACAGTTTCCCCTTCTAAAATGATCCCCAAAAGGTTTTATTAATTACTGAAAATACAGTAATTATTACCCAAATTTCTTTTACCAAAATTTACTTTTTTTGATTCCAAAAAGAGGTGAAAGTGTTGCACTAGCTTCATCTATTTAATATTAAGCTAGTGCAACAGTTTCCCCTTCTAAAATGATCCCCAAAAGGTTTTATTAATTACTGAAAATACAGTAATTATTACCCAAATTTCTTTTACAAAAATTTACATTTTTTGATTCCAAAAAGAGGTGAAAGTGTTGCACTAGCTTCATCTATTTAATATTAAGCTAGTGCAACAGTTTCCCCTTCTAAAATGATCCCCAAAAGGTTTTATTAATTACTGAAAATACAGTAATTATTACCCAAATTTCTTTTACAAAAATTTACATTTTTTGATTCCAAAAAGAGGTGAAAGTGTTGCACTAGCTTCATCTATTTAATATTAAGCTAGTGCAACAGTTTCCCCTTCTAAAATGATCCCCAAAAGGTTTTATTAATTACTGAAAATACAGTAATTATTACCCAAATTTCTTTTGCAAAAATTTACATTTTTTGATTCCAAAAAGAGGTGAAAGTGTTGCACTAGCTTCATCTATTTAATATTAAGCTAGTGCAACAGTTTCCCCTTCTAAAATGATCCCCAAAAGGTTTTATTAATTACTGAAAATACAGTAATTATTACCCAAATTTCTTTTACAAAAATTTACATTTTTTGATTCCAAAAAGAGGTGAAAGTGTTGCACTAGCTTCATCTATTTAATATTAAGCTAGTGCAACAGTTTCCCCTTCTAAAATGATCCCCAAAAGGTTTTATTAATTACTGAAAATACAGTAATTATTACCCAAATTTCTTTTACAAAAATTTACATTTTTTGATTCCAAAAAGAGGTGAAAGTGTTGCACTAGCTTCATCTATTTAATATTAAGCTAGTGCAACAGTTTCCCCTTCTAAAATGATCCCCAAAAGGTTTTATTAATTACTGAAAATACAGTAATTATTACCCAAATTTCTTTTGCAAAAATTTACATTTTTTGATTCCAAAAAGAGGTGAAAGTGTTGCACTAGCTTCATCTATTTAATATTAAGCTAGTGCAACAGTTTCCCCTTCTAAAATGATCCCCAAAAGGTTTTATTAATTACTGAAAATACAGTAATTATTACCCAAATTTCTTTTACAAAAATTTACATTTTTTGATCCCAAAAAGAGGTGAAAGTGTTGCACTAGCTTCATCTATTTAGTATTAAGCTAGTGCAACAGTTTCCCCTTCTAAAATGATCCCCAAAAGGTTTTATTAATTACTGAAAATACAGTAATTATTACCCAAATTTCTTTTACAAAAATTTACATTTTTTGATCCCAAAAAGAGGTGAAAGTGTTGCACTAGCTTCATCTATTTAGTATTAAGCTAGTGCAACAGTTTCCCCTTCTAAAATGATCCCCAAAAGGTTTTATTAATTACTGAAAATACAGTAATTATTACCCAAATTTCTTTTACAAAAATTTACATTTTTTGATCCCAAAAAGAGGTGAAAGTGTTGCACTAGCTTCATCTATTTAGTATTAAGCTAGTGCAACAGTTTCCCCTTCTAAAATGATCCCCAAAAGGTTTTATTAATTACTGAAAATACAGTAATTATTACCCAAATTTCTTTTACCAAAATTTACTTTTTTTGATTCCAAAACGAGGTGAAAGTGTTGCACTAGCTTCATCTATTTAATATTAAGCTAGTGCAACAGTTTCCCCTTCTAAAATGATCCCCAAAAGGTTTTATTAATTACTGAAAATACAGTAATTATTACCCAAATTTCTTTTACAAAAATTTACATTTTTTGATTCCAAAAAGTGGTGAAACTGTTGCACTAGCTTCATCTATTTAATATTAAGCTAGTGCAACAGTTTCCCCTTCTAAAATGATCCCCAAAAGGTTTTATTAATTACTGAAAATACAGTAATTATTACCCAAATTTCTTTTACAAAAATTTACATTTTTTGATCCCAAAAAGAGGTGAAAGTGTTGCACTAGCTTCATCTATTTAGTATTAAGCTAGTGCAACAGTTTCCCCTTCTAAAATGATCCCCAAAAGGTTTTATTAATTACTGAAAATACAGTAATTATTACCCAAATTTCTTTTACAAAAATTTACATTTTTTGATCCCAAAAAGAGGTGAAAGTGTTGCACTAGCTTCATCTATTTAATATTAAGCTAGTGCAACAGTTTCCCCTTCTAAAATGATCCCCAAAAGGTTTTATTAATTACTGAAAATACAGTAATTATTACCCAAATTTCTTTTACAAAAATTTACATTTTTTGATCCCAAAAAGAGGTGAAAGTGTTGCACTAGCTTCATCTATTTAGTATTAAGCTAGTGCAACAGTTTCCCCTTCTAAAATGATCCCCAAAAGGTTTTATTAATTACTGAAAATACAGTAATTATTACCCAAATTTCTTTTACCAAAATTTACTTTTTTTGATTCCAAAACGAGGTGAAAGTGTTGCACTAGCTTCATCTATTTAATATTAAGCTAGTGCAACAGTTTCCCCTTCTAAAATGATCCCCAAAAGGTTTTATTAATTACTGAAAATACAGTAATTATTACCCAAATTTCTTTTACAAAAATTTACATTTTTTGATTCCAAAAAGTGGTGAAAGTGTTGCACTAGCTTCATCTATTTAATATTAAGCTAGTGCAACAGTTTCCCCTTCTAAAATGATCCCCAAAAGGTTTTATTAATTACTGAAAATACAGTAATTATTACCCAAATTTCTTTTACAAAAATTTACATTTTTTGATCCCAAAAAGAGGTGAAAGTGTTGCACTAGCTTCATCTATTTAATATTAAGCTAGTGCAACAGTTTCCCCTTCTAAAATGATCCCCAAAAGGTTTTATTAATTACTGAAAATACAGTAATTATTACCCAAATTTCTTTTACCAAAATTTACTTTTTTTGATTCCAAAACGAGGTGAAAGTGTTGCACTAGCTTCATCTATTTAATATTAAGCTAGTGCAACAGTTTCCCCTTCTAAAATGATCCCCAAAAGGTTTTATTAATTACTGAAAATACAGTAATTATTACCCAAATTTCTTTTACCAAAATTTACTTTTTTTGATTCCAAAACGAGGTGAAAGTGTTGCACTAGCTTCATCTATTTAGTATTAAGCTAGTGCAACAGTTTCCCCTTCTAAAATGATCCCCAAAAGGTTTTATTAATTACTGAAAATACAGTAATTATTACCCAAATTTCTTTTACAAAAATTTACATTATTTGATCCCAAAAAGAGGTGAAAGTGTTGCACTAGCTTCATCTATTTAGTATTAAGCTAGTGCAACAGTTTCCCCTTCTAAAATGATCCCCAAAAGGTTTTATTAATTACTGAAAATACAGTAATTAATACCCAAATTTCATTTATTAAAATTTACATTTTTTGATTTCAAAAAGTGGTGAAACTGTTGCACAAGCTTCATCTATTAAATATTAAGCTAGTGCAACAGTTTCCCCTTCTAAAATGATCCCCAAAAGGTTTTATTAATTACTGAAAATACAGTAATTAATACGCACATTTCTTTTATTAAAATTTACATTTTTTGATTTCAAAAAGTGGTGAAACTGTTGCACAAGCTTCATCTATTAAATATTAAGCTAGTGCAACAGTTTCCCCTTCTAAAATGATCCCCAAAAGGTTTTATTAATTACTGAAAATACAGTAATTAATACCCAAATTTCATTTATTAAAATTTACATTTTTTGATTTCAAAAAGTGGTGAAACTGTTGCACAAGCTTCATCTATTAAATATTAAGCTAGTGCAACAGTTTCCCCTTCTAAAATGATCCCCAAAAGGTTTTATTAATTACTGAAAATACAGTAATTAATACCCAAATTTCATTTATTAAAATTTACATTTTTTGATTTCAAAAAGTGGTGAAACTGTTGCACAAGCTTCATCTATTAAATATTAAGCTAGTGCAACAGTTTCCCCTTCTAAAATGATCCCCAAAAGGTTTTATTAATTACTGAAAATACAGTAATTAATACCCAAATTTCATTTATTAAAATTTACATTTTTTGATTTCAAAAAGTGGTGAAACTGTTGCACAAGCTTCATCTATTAAATATTAAGCTAGTGCAACAGTTTCCCCTTCTAAAATGATCCCCAAAAGGTTTTATTAATTACTGAAAATACGGTAATTAATACCCAAATTTCATTTATTAAAATTTACATTTTTTGATTTCAAAAAGTGGTGAAACTGTTGCACAAGCTTCATCTATTAAATATTAAGCTAGTGCAACAGTTTCCCCTTCTAAAATGATCCCCAAAAGGTTTTATTAATTACTGAAAATACGGTAATTAATACCCAAATTTCATTTATTAAAATTTACATTTTTTGATTTCAAAAAGTGGTGAAACTGTTGCACAAGCTTCATCTATTAAATATTAAGCTAGTGCAACAGTTTCCCCTTCTAAAATGATCCCCAAAAGGTTTTATTAATTACTGAAAATACAGTAATTAATACCCAAATTTCATTTATTAAAATTTACATTTTTTGATTTCAAAAAGTGGTGAAACTGTTGCACAAGCTTCATCTATTAAATATTAAGCTAGTGCAACAGTTTCCCCTTCTAAAATGATCCCCAAAAGGTTTTATTAATTACTGAAAATACAGTAATTATTGCCCAAATTTCTTTTATAAAAATTCACATTTTTTGATTCCAAAAAGTGGTGAAACTGTTGCACAAGCTTCATCTATTAAATATTAAGCTAGTGCAACAGTTTCCCCTTCTAAAATGATCCCCAAAAGGTTTTATTAATTACTGAAAATACGGTAATTAATACCCAAATTTCATTTATTAAAATTTACATTTTTTGATTTCAAAAAGTGGTGAAACTGTTGCACAAGCTTCATCTATTAAATATTAAGCTAGTGCAACAGTTTCCCCTTCTAAAATGATCCCCAAAAGGTTTTATTAATTACTGAAAATACGGTAATTAATACCCAAATTTCATTTATTAAAATTTACATTTTTTGATTTCAAAAAGTGGTGAAACTGTTGCACAAGCTTCATCTATTAAATATTAAGCTAGTGCAACAGTTTCCCCTTCTAAAATGATCCCCAAAAGGTTTTATTAATTACTGAAAATACAGTAATTAATACCCAAATTTCATTTATTAAAATTTACATTTTTTGATTTCAAAAAGTGGTGAAACTGTTGCACAAGCTTCATCTATTAAATATTAAGCTAGTGCAACAGTTTCCCCTTCTAAAATGATCCCCAAAAGGTTTTATTAATTACTGAAAATACAGTTATTAATACCCAAATTTCATTTATTAAAATTTACATTTTTTGATTTCAAAAAGTGGTGAAACTGTTGCACAAGCTTCATCTATTAAATATTAAGCTAGTGCAACAGTTTCCCCTTCTAAAATGATCCCCAAAAGGTTTTATTAATTACTGAAAATACAGTAATTAATACCCAAATTTCATTTATTAAAATTTACATTTTTTGATTTCAAAAAGTGGTGAAACTGTTGCACAAGCTTCATCTATTAAATATTAAGCTAGTGCAACAGTTTCCCCTTCTAAAATGATCCCCAAAAGGTTTTATTAATTACTGAAAATACAGTAATTAATACCCAAATTTCATTTATTAAAATTTACATTTTTTGATTTCAAAAAGTGGTGAAACTGTTGCACAAGCTTCATCTATTAAATATTAAGCTAGTGCAACAGTTTCCCCTTCTAAAATGATCCCCAAAAGGTTTTATTAATTACTGAAAATACAGTAATTAATACCCAAATTTCATTTATTAAAATTTACATTTTTTGATTCCAAAAAGTGGTGAAACTGTTGCACAAGCTTCATCTATTAAATATTAAGCTAGTGCAACAGTTTCCCCTTCTAAAATGATCCCCAAAAGGTTTTATTAATTACTGAAAATACAGTTATTAATACCCAAATTTCATTTATTAAAATTTACATTTTTTGATTTCAAAAAGTGGTGAAACTGTTGCACAAGCTTCATCTATTAAATATTAAGCCAGTGAAACAGTTCTCCCTTCTAAAATGATCCCCAAAAGGGTTTATTAATTACTGAAAATACAGTAATTAATACCCAAATTTCATTTATTAAAATTTACATTTTTTGATTTCAAAAAGTGGTGAAACTGTTGCACAAGCTTCATCTATTAAATATTAAGCTAGTGCAACAGTTTCCCCTTCTAAAATGATCCCCAAAAGGTTTTATTATTTACTGAAAATACAGTAATTAATACGCACATTTCATTTATTAAAATTTACATTTTTTGATTTCAAAAAGTGGTGAAACTGTTGCACAAGCTTCATCTATTAAATATTAAGCTAGTGCAACAGTTTCCCCTTCTAAAATGATCCCCAAAAGGTTTTATTAATTACTGAAAATACAGTAATTAATACCCAAATTTCATTTAATAAAATTTACATTTTTTGATTCCAAAAAGTGGTGAAACAGTTGCACAAGCTTCATCTATTAAACATTAAGCTAGTGCAACAGTTTCCCCTTCTAAAATGATCCCCAAAAGGTTTTATTATTTACTGAAAATACAGTAATTAATACGCACATTTCATTTATTAAAATTTACATTTTTTGATTTCAAAAAGTGGTGAAACTGTTGCACAAGCTTCATCTATTAAATATTAAGCTAGTGCAACAGTTTCCCCTTCTAAAATGATCCCCAAAAGGTTTTATTATTTACTGAAAATACAGTAATTAATACGCACATTTCATTTATTAAAATTTACATTTTTTGATTTCAAAAAGTGGTGAAACTGTTGCACAAGCTTCATCTATTAAATATTAAGCTAGTGCAACAGTTTCCCCTTCTAAAATGATCCCCAAAAGGTTTTATTAATTACTGAAAATACAGTTATTAATAACCAAATTTCATTTATTAAAATTTACATTTTTTGATTTCAAAAAGTGGTGAAACTGTTGCACAAGCTTCATCTATTAAATATTAAGCTAGTGCAACAGTTTCCCCTTCTAAAATGATCCCCAAAAGGTTTTATTAATTACTGAAAATACGGTAATTAATACCCAAATTTCATTTATTAAAATTTACATTTTTTGATTTCAAAAAGTGGTGAAACTGTTGCACAAGCTTCATCTATTAAATATTTAGCTAGTGCAACAGTTTCCCCTTCTAAAATGATCCCCAAAAGGTTTTATTAATTACTGAAAATACGGTAATTAATACCCAAATTTCATTTATTAAAATTTACATTTTTTGATTTCAAAAAGTGGTGAAACTGTTGCACAAGCTTCATCTATTAAATATTAAGCTAGTGCAACAGTTTCCCCTTCTAAAATGATCCCCAAAAGGTTTTATTAATTACTGAAAATACGGTAATTAATACCCAAATTTCATTTAATAAAATTTACATTTTTTGATTCCAAAAAGTGGTGAAAATGTTGCACAAGCTTCATCTATTAAATATTAAGCTAGTGCAACAGTTTCCCCTTCTAAAATGATCCCCAAAAGGTTTTATTAATTACTGAAAATACAGTAATTAATACCCAAATTTCATTTATTAAAATTTACATTTTTTGATTTCAAAAAGTGGTGAAACTGTTGCACAAGCTTCATCTATTAAATATTAAGCTAGTGCAACAGTTTCCCCTTCTAAAATGATCCCCAAAAGGTTTTATTAATTACTGAAAATACAGTAATTAATACCCAAATTTCATTTATTAAAATTTACATTTTTTGATTTCAAAAAGTGGTGAAACTGTTGCACAAGCTTCATCTATTAAATATTAAGCTAGTGCAACAGTTTCCCCTTCTAAAATGATCCCCAAAAGGTTTTATTAATTACTGAAAATACAGTAATTAATACCCAAATTTCATTTATTAAAATTTACATTTTTTGATTTCAAAAAGTGGTGAAACTGTTGCACAAGCTTCATCTATTAAATATTAAGCTAGTGCAACAGTTTCCCCTTCTAAAATGATCCCCAAAAGGTTTTATTAATTACTGAAAATACAGTAATTAATACCCAAATTTCATTTATTAAAATTTACATTTTTTGATTTCAAAAAGTGGTGAAACTGTTGCACAAGCTTCATCTATTAAATATTAAGCTAGTGCAACAGTTTCCCCTTCTAAAATGATCCCCAAAAGGTTTTATTAATTACTGAAAATACAGTTATTAATACCCAAATTTCATTTATTAAAATTTACATTTTTTGATTTCAAAAAGTGGTGAAACTGTTGCACAAGCTTCATCTATTAAATATTAAGCCAGTGAAACAGTTCTCCCTTCTAAAATTATCCCCAAAAGGGTTTATTAATTACTGAAAATACAGTAATTAATACCCAAATTTCATTTATTAAAATTTACATTTTTTGATTCCAAAAAGTGGTGAAACTGTTGCACAAGCTTCATCTATTAAATATTAAGCTAGTGCAACAGTTCTCCCTTCTAAAATGATCCCCAAAAGGTTTTATTAATTACTGAAAATACGGTAATTAATACCCAAATTTCATTTATTAAAATTTACATTTTTTGATTTCAAAAAGTGGTGAAAATGTTGCACAAGCTTCATCTATTAAATATTAAGCTAGTGCAACAGTTTCCCCTTCTAAAATGATCCCCAAAAGGTTTTATTAATTACTGAAAATACAGTAATTAATACCCAAATTTCATTTATTAAAATTTACATTTTTTGATTTCAAAAAGTGGTGAAACTGTTGCACAAGCTTCATCTATTAAATATTAAGCTAGTGCAACAGTTTCCCCTTCTAAAATGATCCCCAAAAGGTTTTATTAATTACTGAAAATACAGTAATTAATACCCAAATTTCATTTATTAAAATTTACATTTTTTGATTTCAAAAAGTGGTGAAACTGTTGCACAAGCTTCATCTATTAAATATTAAGCTAGTGCAACAGTTTCCCCTTCTAAAATGATCCCCAAAAGGTTTTATTAATTACTGAAAATACAGTAATTAATACCCAAATTTCATTTATTAAAATTTACATTTTTTGATTTCAAAAAGTGGTGAAACTGTTGCACAAGCTTCATCTATTAAATATTAAGCTAGTGCAACAGTTTCCCCTTCTAAAATGATCCCCAAAAGGTTTTATTATTTACTGAAAATACAGTTATTAATACCCAAATTTCATTTATTAAAATTTACATTTTTTGATTTCAAAAAGTGGTGAAACTGTTGCACAAGCTTCATCTATTAAATATTAAGCTAGTGCAACAGTTCTCCCTTCTAAAATTATCCCCAAAAGGGTTTATTAATTACTGAAAATACAGTTATTAATACCCAAATTTCATTTATTAAAATTTACATTTTTTGATTTCAAAAAGTGGTGAAACTGTTGCACAAGCTTCATCTATTAAATATTAAGCCAGTGAAACAGTTCTCCCTTCTAAAATTATCCCCAAAAGGGTTTATTAATTACTGAAAATACAGTAATTAATACCCAAATTTCATTTATTAAAATTTACATTTTTTGATTCCAAAAAGTGGTGAAACTGTTGCACAAGCTTCATCTATTAAATATTAAGCTAGTGCAACAGTTCTCCCTTCTAAAATGATCCCCAAAAGGTTTTATTATTTACTGAAAATACAGTAATTAATACGCACATTTCATTTATTAAAATTTACATTTTTTGATTTCAAAAAGTGGTGAAACTGTTGCACAAGCTTCATCTATTAAATATTAAGCTAGTGCAACAGTTCTCCCTTCTAAAATTATCCCCAAAAGGGTTTATTAATTACTGAAAATACAGTTATTAATACCCAAATTTCATTTATTAAAATTTACATTTTTTGATTTCAAAAAGTGGTGAAACTGTTGCACAAGCTTCATCTATTAAATATTAAGCCAGTGAAACAGTTCTCCCTTCTAAAATTATCCCCAAAAGGGTTTATTAATTACTGAAAATACAGTAATTAATACCCAAATTTCATTTATTAAAATTTACATTTTTTGATTTCAAAAAGTGGTGAAACTGTTGCACAAGCTTCATCTATTAAATATTAAGCTAGTGCAACAGTTTCCCCTTCTAAAATGATCCCCAAAAGGTTTTATTATTTACTGAAAATACAGTAATTAATACGCACATTTCATTTATTAAAATTTACATTTTTTGATTTCAAAAAGTGGTGAAACTGTTGCACAAGCTTCATCTATTAAACATTAAGCTAGTGCAACAGTTTCCCCTTCTAAAATGATCCCCAAAAGGTTTTATTATTTACTGAAAATACAGTAATTAATACGCACATTTCATTTATTAAAATTTACATTTTTTGATTTCAAAAAGTGGTGAAACTGTTGCACAAGCTTCATCTATTAAATATTAAGCTAGTGCAACAGTTTCCCCTTCTAAAATGATCCCCAAAAGGTTTTATTAATTACTGAAAATACAGTTATTAATAACCAAATTTCATTTATTAAAATTTACATTTTTTGATTTCAAAAAGTGGTGAAACTGTTGCACAAGCTTCATCTATTAAATATTAAGCTAGTGCAACAGTTTCCCCTTCTAAAATGATCCCCAAAAGGTTTTATTAATTACTGAAAATACGGTAATTAATACCCAAATTTCATTTATTAAAATTTACATTTTTTGATTTCAAAAAGTGGTGAAACTGTTGCACAAGCTTCATCTATTAAATATTTAGCTAGTGCAACAGTTTCCCCTTCTAAAATGATCCCCAAAAGGTTTTATTAATTACTGAAAATACGGTAATTAATACCCAAATTTCATTTATTAAAATTTACATTTTTTGATTTCAAAAAGTGGTGAAACTGTTGCACAAGCTTCATCTATTAAATATTAAGCTAGTGCAACAGTTTCCCCTTCTAAAATGATCCCCAAAAGGTTTTATTAATTACTGAAAATACGGTAATTAATACCCAAATTTCATTTATTAAAATTTACATTTTTTGATTTCAAAAAGTGGTGAAACTGTTGCACAAGCTTCATCTATTAAATATTAAGCTAGTGCAACAGTTTCCCCTTCTAAAATGATCCCCAAAAGGTTTTATTAATTACTGAAAATACAGTAATTATTGCCCAAATTTCTTTTATAAAAATTCACATTTTTTGATTCCAAAAAGTGGTGAAACTGTTGCACAAGCTTCATCTATTAAATATTAAGCTAGTGCAACAGTTTCCCCTTCTAAAATGATCCCCAAAAGGTTTTATTAATTACTGAAAATACGGTAATTAATACCCAAATTTCATTTTTTAAAATTTACATTTTTTGATTTCAAAAAGTGGTGAAACTGTTGCACAAGCTTCATCTATTAAATATTAAGCTAGTGCAACAGTTTCCCCTTCTAAAATGATCCCCAAAAGGTTTTATTAATTACTGAAAATACAGTAATTATTGCCCAAATTTCTTTTATAAAAATTCACATTTTTTGATTCCAAAAAGTGGTGAAACTGTTGCACAAGCTTCATCTATTAAATATTAAGCTAGTGCAACAGTTTCCCCTTCTAAAATGATCCCCAAAAGGTTTTATTAATTACTGAAAATACAGTAATTATTGCCCAAATTTCTTTTATAAAAATTCACATTTTTTGATTTCAAAAAGTGGTGAAACTGTTGCACAAGCTTCATCTATTAAATATTAAGCTAGTGCAACAGTTTCCCCTTCTAAAATGATCCCCAAAAGGTTTTATTAATTACTGAAAATACAGTAATTAATACCCAAATTTCATTTATTAAAATTTACATTTTTTGATTTCAAAAAGTGGTGAAACTGTTGCACAAGCTTCATCTATTAAATATTAAGCTAGTGCAACAGTTTCCCCTTCTAAAATGATCCCCAAAAGGTTTTATTAATTACTGAAAATACAGTAATTATTGCCCAAATTTCTTTTATAAAAATTCACATTTTTTGATTCCAAAAAGTGGTGAAACTGTTGCACAAGCTTCATCTATTAAATATTAAGCTAGTGCAACAGTTTCCCCTTCTAAAATGATCCCCAAAAGGTTTTATTAATTACTGAAAATACGGTAATTAATACCCAAATTTCATTTATTAAAATTTACATTTTTTGATTTCAAAAAGTGGTGAAACTGTTGCACAAGCTTCATCTATTAAATATTAAGCTAGTGCAACAGTTTCCCCTTCTAAAATGATCCCCAAAAGGTTTTATTAATTACTGAAAATACGGTAATTAATACCCAAATTTCATTTATTAAAATTTACATTTTTTGATTTCAAAAAGTGGTGGAACTGTTGCACAAGCTTCATCTATTAAATATTAAGCTAGTGCAACAGTTTCCCCTTCTAAAATGATCCCCAAAAGGTTTTATTAATTACTGAAAATACGGTAATTAATACCCAAATTTCATTTATTAAAATTTACATTTTTTGATTCCAAAAAGTGGTGAAACTGTTGCACAAGCTTCATCTATTAAATATTAAGCTAGTGCAACAGTTTCCCCTTCTAAAATGATCCCCAAAAGGTTTTATTAATTACTGAAAATACAGTAATTAATACCCAAATTTCATTTATTAAAATTTACATTTTTTGATTTCAAAAAGTGGTGAAACTGTTGCACAAGCTTCATCTATTAAATATTAAGCTAGTGCAACAGTTTCCCCTTTTAAAATGATCCCCAAAAGGTTTTATTAATTACTGAAAATACAGTAATTAATACGCACATTTCTTTTATTAAAATTTACATTTTTTGATTTCAAAAAGTGGTGAAACTGTTGCACAAGCTTCATCTATTAAATATTAAGCCAGTGCAACAGTTTCCCTTCTAAAATTATCCCCAAAAGGGTTTATTAATTACTGAAAATACAGTAATTAATACCCAAATTTCATTTATTAAAATTTACATTTTTTGATTTCAAAAAGTGGTGAAACTGTTGCACAAGCTTCATCTATTAAATATTAAGCCAGTGCAACAGTTTCCCTTCTAAAATTATCCCCAAAAGGGTTTATTAATTACTGAAAATACAGTAATTAATACCCAAATTTCATTTATTAAAATTTACATTTTTTGATTTCAAAAAGTGGTGAAACTGTTGCACAAGCTTCATCTATTAAATATTAAGCTAGTGCAACAGTTTCCCCTTTTAAAATGATCCCCAAAAGGTTTTATTAATTACTGAAAATACAGTAATTAATACGCACATTTCTTTTATTAAAATTTACATTTTTTGATTTCAAAAAGTGGTGAAACTGTTGCACAAGCTTCATCTATTAAATATTAAGCTAGTGCAACAGTTTCCCCTTTTAAAATGATCCCCAAAAGGTTTTATTAATTACTGAAAATACAGTAATTAATACCCCAATTTCATTTATTAAAATTTACATTTTTTGATTTCAAAAAGTGGTGAAACTGTTGCACAAGCTTCATCTATTAAATATTAAGCCAGTGCAACAGTTTCCCTTCTAAAATTATCCCCAAAAGGGTTTATTAATTACTGAAAATACAGTAATTAATACCCAAATTTCATTTATTAAAATTTACATTTTTTGATTTCAAAAAGTGGTGAAACTGTTGCACAAGCTTCATCTATTAAATATTAAGCCAGTGCAACAGTTTCCCTTCTAAAATTATCCCCAAAAGGGTTTATTAATTACTGAAAATACAGTAATTAATACCCAAATTTCATTTATTAAAATTTACATTTTTTGATTCCAAAAAGTGGTGAAAATGTTGCACAAGCTTCATCTATTAAATATTAAGCTAGTGCAACAGTTTCCCCTTCTAAAATGATCCCCAAAAGGTTTTATAAATTACTGAAAATACAGTAATTAATACCCAAATTTCATTTATTAAAATTTACATTTTTTGATTCCAAAAAGTGGTGAAACTGTTGCACAAGCTTCATCTATTAAATATTAAGCTAGTGCAACAGTTTCCCCTTTTAAAATGATCCCCAAAAGGTTTTATTAATTACTGAAAATACAGTAATTAATACCCCAATTTCATTTATTAAAATTTACATTTTTTGATTTCAAAAAGTGGTGAAACTGTTGCACAAGCTTCATCTATTAAATATTAAGCCAGTGCAACAGTTTCCCTTCTAAAATTATCCCCAAAAGGGTTTATTAATTACTGAAAATACAGTAATTAATACCCAAATTTCATTTATTAAAATTTACATTTTTTGATTTCAAAAAGTGGTGAAACTGTTGCACAAGCTTCATCTATTAAATATTAAGCTAGTGCAACAGTTTCCCCTTCTAAAATGATCCCCAAAAGGTTTTATAAATTACTGAAAATACAGTAATTAATACCCAAATTTCATTTATTAAAATTTACATTTTTTGATTTCAAAAAGTGGTGAAACTGTTGCACAAGCTTCATCTATTAAATATTAAGCCAGTGCAACAGTTTCCCTTCTAAAATTATCCCCAAAAGGGTTTATTAATTACTGAAAATACAGTAATTAATACCCAAATTTCATTTATTAAAATTTACATTTTTTGATTCCAAAAAGTGGTGAAAATGTTGCACAAGCTTCATCTATTAAATATTAAGCTAGTGCAACAGTTTCCCCTTCTAAAATGATCCCCAAAAGGTTTTATTAATTACTGAAAATACAGTAATTAATACCCAAATTTCATTTATTAAAATTTACATTTTTTGATTTCAAAAAGTGGTGAAACTGTTGCACAAGCTTCATCTATTAAATATTAAGCTAGTGCAACAGTTTCCCCTTCTAAAATGATCCCCAAAAGGTTTTATAAATTACTGAAAATACAGTAATTAATACCCAAATTTCATTTATTAAAATTTACATTTTTTGATTTCAAAAAGTGGTGAAACTGTTGCACAAGCTTCATCTATTAAATATTAAGCCAGTGCAACAGTTTCCCTTCTAAAATTATCCCCAAAAGGGTTTATTAATTACTGAAAATACAGTAATTAATACCCAAATTTCATTTATTAAAATTTACATTTTTTGATTCCAAAAAGTGGTGAAAATGTTGCACAAGCTTCATCTATTAAATATTAAGCTAGTGCAACAGTTTCCCCTTCTAAAATGATCCCCAAAAGGTTTTATTAATTACTGAAAATACAGTAATTAATACCCAAATTTCATTTATTAAAATTTACATTTTTTGATTTCAAAAAGTGGTGAAACTGTTGCACAAGCTTCATCTATTAAATATTAAGCTAGTGCAACAGTTTCCCCTTCTAAAATGATCCCCAAAAGGTTTTATAAATTACTGAAAATACAGTAATTAATACCCAAATTTCATTTATTAAAATTTACATTTTTTGATTTCAAAAAGTGGTGAAACTGTTGCACAAGCTTCATCTATTAAATATTAAGCCAGTGCAACAGTTTCCCTTCTAAAATTATCCCCAAAAGGGTTTATTAATTACTGAAAATACAGTAATTAATACCCAAATTTCATTTATTAAAATTTACATTTTTTGATTTCAAAAAGTGGTGAAACTGTTGCACAAGCTTCATCTATTAAATATTAAGCCAGTGCAACAGTTTCCCTTCTAAAATTATCCCCAAAAGGGTTTATTAATTACTGAAAATACAGTAATTAATACCCAAATTTCATTTATTAAAATTTACATTTTTTGATTCCAAAAAGTGGTGAAAATGTTGCACAAGCTTCATCTATTAAATATTAAGCTAGTGCAACAGTTTCCCCTTCTAAAATGATCCCCAAAAGGTTTTATTAATTACTGAAAATACAGTAATTAATACCCAAATTTCATTTATTAAAATTTACATTTTTTGATTTCAAAAAGTGGTGAAACTGTTGCACAAGCTTCATCTATTAAATATTAAGCTAGTGCAACAGTTTCCCCTTCTAAAATGATCCCCAAAAGGTTTTATAAATTACTGAAAATACAGTAATTAATACCCAAATTTCATTTATTAAAATTTACATTTTTTGATTTCAAAAAGTGGTGAAACTGTTGCACAAGCTTCATCTATTAAATATTAAGCCAGTGCAACAGTTTCCCTTCTAAAATTATCCCCAAAAGGGTTTATTAATTACTGAAAATACAGTAATTAATACCCAAATTTCATTTATTAAAATTTACATTTTTTGATTCCAAAAAGTGGTGAAACTGTTGCGCTAGCTTCATCTATTTAATATTAAGCTAGTGAAACAGTTTCCCCTTCTAAAATGATCCCCAAAAGGTTTTATTAATTACTGAAAATACAGTAATTAATACCCAAATTTCATTTAATAAAATTTACATTTTTTGATTTCAAAAAGTGGTGAAACTGTTGCACAAGCTTCATCTATTTAATATTAAGCTAGTGCAACAGTTTCCCCTTCTAAAATGATCCCCAAAAGGTTTTATTAATTACTGAAAATACAGTAATTAATACCCAAATTTCATTTAATAAAATTTACATTTTTTGATTCCAAAAAGTGGTGAAACTGTTGCACAAGCTTCATCTATTTAATATTAAGCTAGTGCAACAGTTTCCCCTTCTAAAATGATCCCCAAAAGGTTTTATTAATTACTAAAAATACAGTAATTATTACCCAAATTTCATTTATTAAAATTTACATTTTTTGATTCCAAAAAGTGGTGAAACTGTTGCGCTAGCTTCATCTATTTAATATTAAGCTAGTGCAACAGTTTCCCCTTCTAAAATGATCCCCAAAAGGTTTTATTAATTACTAAAAATACAGTAATTATTACCCAAATTTCTTTTACAAAAATTTACATTTTTTGATTCTAAAACGTGGTGAAACTGTTGCACTAGCTTCATCTATTTAATATTAAGCTAGTGCAACAATTTCCCCTTCTAAAATGATCCCCAAAAGGTTTTATAAATTACTGAAAATACAGTAATTAATACCCAAATTTCATTTATTAAAATTTACATTTTTTGATTTCAAAAAGTGGTGAAACTGTTGCACAAGCTTCATCTATTTAATATTAAGCTAGTGCAACAGTTTCCCCTTCTAAAATGATCCCCAAAAGGTTTTCTTAATTACTGAAAATACAGTAATTATTACCCAAATTTCATTTATTAAAATTTACATTTTTTGATTCCAAAAAGTGGTGAAACTGTTGCGCTAGCTTCATCTATTTAATATTAAGCTAGTGCAACAGTTTCCCCTTCTAAAATGATCCCCAAAAGGTTTTATTAATTACTAAAAATACAGTAATTATTACCCAAATTTCTTTTACAAAAATTTACATTTTTTGATTCTAAAACGTGGTGAAACTGTTGCACTAGCTTCATCTATTTAATATTAAGCTAGTGCAACAATTTCCCCTTCTAAAATGATCCCCAAAAGGTTTTATAAATTACTGAAAATACAGTAATTAATACCCAAATTTCATTTATTAAAATTTACATTTTTTGATTTCAAAAAGTGGTGAAACTGTTGCACAAGCTTCATCTATTTAATATTAAGCTAGTGCAACAGTTTCCCCTTCTAAAATGATCCCCAAAAGGTTTTCTTAATTACTGAAAATACAGTAATTATTACCCAAATTTCATTTAATAAAATTTACATTTTTTGATTTCAAAAAGTGGTGAAACTGTTGCACAAGCTTCATCTATTTAATATTAAGCTAGTGCAAAAGTTTCCCCTTTTAAAATGATCCCCAAAAGGTTTTATTAATTACTGAAAATACAGTAATTTAAACCCAAATTTCATTTAATAAAATTTACATTTTTTGATTCAAAAAAGTGGTGAAACTGTTGCACAAGCTTCATCTATTAAATATTAAGCTAGTGCAACAGTTTCCCCTTCTAAAATGATCCCCAAAAGGTTTTATTAATTACTGAAAATACAGTAATTAATACCCAAATTTCATTTAATAAAATTTACATTTTTTGATTTCAAAAAGTGGTGAAACTGTTGCACAAGCTTCATCTATTAAATATTAAGCTAGTGCAACAGTTTCCCCTTTTAAAATGAACCCCAAAAGGTTTTATTAATTACTGAAAATACAGTAATTAATACCCAAATTTCATTTATTAAAATTTACATTTTTTGATTCCAAAAAGTGGTGAAAATGTTGCACAAGCTTCATCTATTTAATATTAAGCTAGTGCAAAAGTTTCCCCTTTTAAAATGATCCCCAAAAGGTTTTATTAATTACTGAAAATACAGTAATTTAAACCCAAATTTCATTTAATAAAATTTACATTTTTTGATTTCAAAAAGTGGTGAAACTGTTGCACAAGCTTCATCTATTAAATATTAAGCTAGTGCAACAGTTTCCCCTTCTAAAATGATCCCCAAAAGGTTTTATTAATTACTGAAAATACAGTAATTAATACCCAAATTTCATTTATTAAAATTTACATTTTTTGATTCCAAAAAGTGGTGAAAATGTTGCACAAGCTTCATCTATTTAATATTAAGCTAGTGCAAAAGTTTCCCCTTTTAAAATGATCCCCAAAAGGTTTTATTAATTACTGAAAATACAGTAATTTAAACCCAAATTTCATTTAATAAAATTTACATTTTTTGATTTCAAAAAGTGGTGAAACTGTTGCACAAGCTTCATCTATTAAATATTAAGCTAGTGCAACAGTTTCCCCTTCTAAAATGATCCCCAAAAGGTTTTATTAATTACTGAAAATACAGTAATTAATACCCAAATTTCATTTAATAAAATTTACATTTTTTGATTTCAAAAAGTGGTGAAACTGTTGCACAAGCTTCATCTATTAAATATTAAGCTAGTGCAACAGTTTCCCCTTTTAAAATGAACCCCAAAAGGTTTTATTAATTACTGAAAATACAGTAATTAATACCCAAATTTCATTTATTAAAATTTACATTTTTTGATTCCAAAAAGTGGTGAAAATGTTGCACAAGCTTCATCTATTTAATATTAAGCTAGTGCAAAAGTTTCCCCTTTTAAAATGATCCCCAAAAGGTTTTATTAATTACTGAAAATACAGTAATTTAAACCCAAATTTCATTTAATAAAATTTACATTTTTTGATTTCAAAAAGTGGTGAAACTGTTGCACAAGCTTCATCTATTAAATATTAAGCTAGTGCAACAGTTTCCCCTTCTAAAATGATCCCCAAAAGGTTTTATTAATTACTGAAAATACAGTAATTAATACCCAAATTTCATTTAATAAAATTTACATTTTTTGATTTCAAAAAGTGGTGAAACTGTTGCACAAGCTTCATCTATTAAATATTAAGCTAGTGCAACAGTTTCCCCTTTTAAAATGAACCCCAAAAGGTTTTATTAATTACTGAAAATACAGTAATTAATACCCAAATTTCATTTATTAAAATTTACATTTTTTGATTCCAAAAAGTGGTGAAAATGTTGCACAAGCTTCATCTATTAAATATTAAGCTAGTGCAACAGTTTCCCCTTCTAAAATGATCCCCAAAAGGTTTTATTAATTACTGAAAATACAGTAATTAATACCCAAATTTCATTTATTAAAATTTAAATTTTTTGATTCCAAAAAGTGGTGAAACTGTTGCACAAGCTTCATCTATTAAATATTAAGCTAGTGCAACAGTTTCCCCTTCTAAAATGATCCCCAAAAGGTTTTATAAATTACTGAAAATACAGTTATTAATACCCAAATTTCATTTATTAAAATTTACATTTTTTGATTCCAAAAAGTGGTGAAAATGTTGCACAAGCTTCATCTATTAAATATTAAGCTAGTGCAACAGTTTCCCCTTCTAAAATGATCCCCAAAAGGTTTTATAAATTACTGAAAATACAGTTATTAATACCCAAATTTCATTTATTAAAATTTACATTTTTTGATTCCAAAAAGTGGTGAAAATGTTGCACAAGCTTCATCTATTAAATATTAAGCTAGTGCAACAGTTTCCCCTTCTAAAATGATCCCCAAAAGGTTTTATAAATTACTGAAAATACAGTTATTAATACCCAAATTTCATTTATTAAAATTTACATTTTTTGATTTCAAAAAGTGGTGAAACTGTTGCACAAGCTTCATCTATTAAATATTAAGCTAGTGCAACAGTTTCCCCTTCTAAAATGATCCCCAAAAGGTTTTATTAATTACTGAAAATACAGTAATTAATACCCAAATTTCATTTATTAAAATTTACATTTTTTGATTCCAAAAAGTGGTGAAAATGTTGCACAAGCTTCATCTATTAAATATTAAGCTAGTGCAACAGTTTCCCCTTCTAAAATGATCCCCAAAAGGTTTTATAAATTACTGAAAATACAGTTATTAATACCCAAATTTCATTTATTAAAATTTACATTTTTTGATTCCAAAAAGTGGTGAAAATGTTGCACAAGCTTCATCTATTAAATATTAAGCTAGTGCAACAGTTTCCCCTTCTAAAATGATCCCCAAAAGGTTTTATAAATTACTGAAAATACAGTTATTAATACCCAAATTTCATTTATTAAAATTTACATTTTTTGATTCCAAAAAGTGGTGAAAATGTTGCACAAGCTTCATCTATTAAATATTAAGCTAGTGCAACAGTTTCCCCTTCTAAAATGATCCCCAAAAGGTTTTATAAATTACTGAAAATACAGTTATTAATACCCAAATTTCATTTATTAAAATTTACATTTTTTGATTTCAAAAAGTGGTGAAACTGTTGCACAAGCTTCATCTATTAAATATTAAGCTAGTGCAACAGTTTCCCCTTCTAAAATGATCCCCAAAAGGTTTTATAAATTACTGAAAATACAGTTATTAATACCCAAATTTCATTTATTAAAATTTACATTTTTTGATTTCAAAAAGTGGTGAAACTGTTGCACAAGCTTCATCTATTAAATATTAAGCTAGTGCAACAGTTTCCCCTTCTAAAATGATCCCCAAAAGGTTTTAATAATTACTGAAAATACAGTAATTAATACCCAAATTTCATTTATTAAAATTTACATTTTTTGATTTCAAAAAGTGGTGAAACTGTTGCACAAGCTTCATCTATTAAATATTAAGCTAGTGCAACAGTTTCCCCTTCTAAAATGATCCCCAAAAGGTTTTATTAATTACTGAAAATACAGTAATTAATACCCAAATTTCATTTATTAAAATTTACATTTTTTGATTTCAAAAAGTGGTGAAACTGTTGCACAAGCTTCATCTATTAAATATTAAGCTAGTGCAACAGTTTCCCCTTCTAAAATGATCCCCAAAAGGTTTTAATAATTACTGAAAATACAGTAATTAATACGCACATTTCTTTTATTAAAATTTACATTTTTTGATTTCAAAAAGTGGTGAAACTGTTGCACAAGCTTCATCTATTAAATATTAAGCTAGTGCAACAGTTTCCCCTTCTAAAATGATCCCCAAAAGGTTTTATTAATTACTGAAAATACAGTAATTAATACCCAAATTTCATTTATTAAAATTTACATTTTTTGATTTCAAAAAGTGGTGAAACTGTTGCACAAGCTTCATCTATTAAATATTAAGCTAGTGCAACAGTTTCCCCTTCTAAAATGATCCCCAAAAGGTTTTAATAATTACTGAAAATACAGTAATTAATACGCACATTTCTTTTATTAAAATTTACATTTTTTGATTTCAAAAAGTGGTGAAACTGTTGCACAAGCTTCATCTATTAAATATTAAGCTAGTGCAACAGTTTCCCCTTCTAAAATGATCCCCAAAAGGTTTTATTAATTACTGAAAATACAGTAATTAATACCCAAATTTCATTTATTAAAATTTACATTTTTTGATTTCAAAAAGTGGTGAAACTGTTGCACAAGCTTCATCTATTAAATATTAAGCTAGTGCAACAGTTTCCCCTTCTAAAATGATCCCCAAAAGGTTTTATTAATTACTGAAAATACAGTAATTAATACCCAAATTTCATTTATTAAAATTTACATTTTTTGATTTCAAAAAGTGGTGAAACTGTTGCACAAGCTTCATCTATTAAATATTAAGCTAGTGCAACAGTTTCCCCTTCTAAAATGATCCCCAAAAGGTTTTATTAATTACTGAAAATACAGTAATTAATACCCAAATTTCATTTATTAAAATTTACATTTTTTGATTTCAAAAAGTGGTGAAACTGTTGCACAAGCTTCATCTATTAAATATTAAGCTAGTGCAACAGTTTCCCCTTCTAAAATGATCCCCAAAAGGTTTTATTAATTACTGAAAATACAGTAATTAATACCCAAATTTCATTTATTAAAATTTACATTTTTTGATTTCAAAAAGTGGTGAAACTGTTGCACAAGCTTCATCTATTAAATATTAAGCTAGTGCAACAGTTTCCCCTTCTAAAATGATCCCCAAAAGGTTTTATTAATTATTCAAAATACAGTAATTAATACCCAAATTTCATTTATTAAAATTTACATTTTTTGATTTCAAAAAGTGGTGAAACTGTTGCACAAGCTTCATCTATTAAATATTAAGCTAGTGCAACAGTTTCCCCTTTTAAAATGAACCCCAAAAGGTTTTATTAATTACTGAAAATACAGTAATTAATACCCAAATTTCATTTATTAAAATTTACATTTTTTGATTTCAAAAAGTGGTGAAACTGTTGCACAAGCTTCATCTATTAAATATTAAGCTAGTGCAACAGTTTCCCCTTCTAAAATGATCCCCAAAAGGTTTTATTAATTACTGAAAATACAGTAATTAATACCCAAATTTCATTTATTAAAATTTACATTTTTTGATTTCAAAAAGTGGTGAAACTGTTGCACAAGCTTCATCTATTAAATATTAAGCTAGTGCAACAGTTTCCCCTTTTAAAATGAACCCCAAAAGGTTTTATTAATTACTGAAAATACAGTAATTAATACCCAAATTTCATTTATTAAAATTTACATTTTTTGATTTCAAAAAGTGGTGAAACTGTTGCACAAGCTTCATCTATTAAATATTAAGCTAGTGCAACAGTTTCCCCTTTTAAAATGAACCCCAAAAGGTTTTATTAATTACTGAAAATACAGTAATTAATACCCAAATTTCATTTATTAAAATTTACATTTTTTGATTTCAAAAAGTGGTGAAACTGTTGCACAAGCTTCATCTATTAAATATTAAGCTAGTGCAACAGTTTCCCCTTCTAAAATGATCCCCAAAAGGTTTTATTAATTACTGAAAATACAGTAATTAATACCCAAATTTCATTTATTAAAATTTACATTTTTTGATTTCAAAAAGTGGTGAAACTGTTGCACAAGCTTCATCTATTAAATATTAAGCTAGTGCAACAGTTTCCCCTTTTAAAATGAACCCCAAAAGGTTTTATTAATTACTGAAAATACAGTAATTAATACCCAAATTTCATTTATTAAAATTTACATTTTTTGATTTCAAAAAGTGGTGAAACTGTTGCACAAGCTTCATCTATTAAATATTAAGCTAGTGCAACAGTTTCCCCTTCTAAAATGATCCCCAAAAGGTTTTATTAATTACTGAAAATACAGTAATTAATACCCAAATTTCATTTATTAAAATTTACATTTTTTGATTTCAAAAAGTGGTGAAACTGTTGCACAAGCTTCATCTATTAAATATTAAGCTAGTGCAACAGTTTCCCCTTCTAAAATGATCCCCAAAAGGTTTTATTAATTACTGAAAATACAGTAATTAATACCCAAATTTCATTTATTAAAATTTACATTTTTTGATTTCAAAAAGTGGTGAAACTGTTGCACAAGCTTCATCTATTAAATATTAAGCTAGTGCAACAGTTTCCCCTTCTAAAATGATCCCCAAAAGGTTTTATTAATTACTGAAAATACAGTAATTAATACGCACATTTCTTTTATTAAAATTTACATTTTTTGATTTCAAAAAGTGGTGAAACTGTTGCACAAGCTTCATCTATTAAATATTAAGCTAGTGCAACAGTTTCCCCTTCTAAAATGATCCCCAAAAGGTTTTATTAATTACTGAAAATACAGTAATTAATACCCAAATTTCATTTATTAAAATTTACATTTTTTGATTTCAAAAAGTGGTGAAACTGTTGCACAAGCTTCATCTATTAAATATTAAGCTAGTGCAACAGTTTCCCCTTCTAAAATGATCCCCAAAAGGTTTTATTAATTACTGAAAATACAGTAATTAATACCCAAATTTCTTTTATTAAAATTTACATTTTTTGATTTCAAAAAGTGGTGAAACTGTTGCACAAGCTTCATCTATTAAATATTAAGCTAGTGCAACAGTTTCCCCTTCTAAAATGATCCCCAAAAGGTTTTATTAATTACTGAAAATACAGTAATTAATACCCAAATTTCATTTATTAAAATTTACATTTTTTGATTTCAAAAAGTGGTGAAACTGTTGCACAAGCTTCATCTATTAAATATTAAGCTAGTGCAACAGTTTCCCCTTCTAAAATGATCCCCAAAAGGTTTTATTAATTACTGAAAATACAGTAATTAATACCCAAATTTCTTTTATTAAAATTTACATTTTTTGATTTCAAAAAGTGGTGAAACTGTTGCACAAGCTTCATCTATTAAATATTAAGCTAGTGCAACAGTTTCCCCTTCTAAAATGATCCCCAAAAGGTTTTATTAATTACTGAAAATACAGTAATTAATACGCACATTTCTTTTATTAAAATTTACATTTTTTGATTTCAAAAAGTGGTGAAACTGTTGCACAAGCTTCATCTATTAAATATTAAGCTAGTGCAACAGTTTCCCCTTCTAAAATGATCCCCAAAAGGTTTTATTAATTACTGAAAATACAGTAATTAATACCCAAATTTCATTTATTAAAATTTACATTTTTTGATTTCAAAAAGTGGTGAAACTGTTGCACAAGCTTCATCTATTAAATATTAAGCTAGTGCAACAGTTTCCCCTTCTAAAATGATCCCCAAAAGGTTTTATTAATTACTGAAAATACAGTAATTAATACCCAAATTTCTTTTATTAAAATTTACATTTTTTGATTTCAAAAAGTGGTGAAACTGTTGCACAAGCTTCATCTATTAAATATTAAGCTAGTGCAACAGTTTCCCCTTCTAAAATGATCCCCAAAAGGTTTTATTAATTACTGAAAATACAGTAATTAATACCCAAATTTCATTTATTAAAATTTACATTTTTTGATTTCAAAAAGTGGTGAAACTGTTGCACAAGCTTCATCTATTAAATATTAAGCTAGTGCAACAGTTTCCCCTTCTAAAATGATCCCCAAAAGGTTTTATTAATTACTGAAAATACAGTAATTAATACCCAAATTTCATTTATTAAAATTTACATTTTTTGATTTCAAAAAGTGGTGAAACTGTTGCACAAGCTTCATCTATTAAATATTAAGCTAGTGCAACAGTTTCCCCTTCTAAAATGATCCCCAAAAGGTTTTATTAATTACTGAAAATACAGTAATTAATACCCAAATTTCATTTAATAAAATTTACATTTTTTGATTTCAAAAAGTGGTGAAACTGTTGCACAAGCTTCATCTATTAAATATTAAGCTAGTGCAACAGTTTCCCCTTCTAAAATGATCCCCAAAAGGTTTTATTAATTATTCAAAATACAGTAATTAATACCCAAATTTCATTTAATAAAATTTACATTTTTTGATTTCAAAAAGTGGTGAAACTGTTGCACAAGCTTCATCTATTAAATATTAAGCCAGTGCAACAGTTTCCCCTTCTAAAATGATCCCCAAAAGGTTTTATTAATTACTGAAAATACAGTAATTAATACCCAAATTTCATTTAATAAAATTTACATTTTTTGATTTCAAAAAGTGGTGAAACTGTTGCACAAGCTTCATCTATTAAATATTAAGCTAGTGCAACAGTTTCCCCTTCTAAAATGATCCCCAAAAGGTTTTATTAATTACTGAAAATACAGTAATTAATACCCAAATTTCATTTAATAAAATTTACATTTTTTGATTTCAAAAAGTGGTGAAACTGTTGCACAAGCTTCATCTATTAAATATAAAGCTAGTGCAACAGTTTCCCCTTCTAAAATGATCCCCAAAAGGTTTTATTAATTACTGAAAATACAGTAATTAATACCCAAATTTCATTTAATAAAATTTACATTTTTTGATTTCAAAAAGTGGTGAAACTGTTGCACAAGCTTCATCTATTAAATATTAAGCTAGTGCAACAGTTTCCCCTTTTAAAATGATCCCCAAAAGGTTTTATTAATTACTGAAAATACAGTAATTAATACCCAAATTTCATTTATTAAAATTTACATTTTTTGATTTCAAAAAGTGGTGAAACTGTTGCACAAGCTTCATCTATTAAATATTAAGCCAGTGCAACAGTTTCCCCTTCTAAAATGATCCCCAAAAGGTTTTATTAATTACTGAAAATACAGTAATTAATACCCAAATTTCATTTATTAAAATTTACATTTTTTGATTTCAAAAAGTGGTGAAACTGTTGCACAAGCTTCATCTATTAAATATTAAGCTAGTGCAACAGTTTCCCCCTCTAAAATGATCCCCAAAAGGTTTTATTAATTACTGAAAATACAGTAATTAATACCCAAATTTCATTTATTAAAATTTACATTTTTTGATTTCAAAAAGTGGTGAAACTGTTGCACAAGCTTCATCTATTAAATATTAAGCTAGTGCAACAGTTTCCCCTTCTAAAATGATCCCCAAAAGGTTTTATTAATTACTGAAAATACAGTAATTAATACCCAAATTTCATTTATTAAAATTTACATTTTTTGATTTCAAAAAGTGGTGAAACTGTTGCACAAGCTTCATCTATTAAATATTAAGCTAGTGCAACAGTTTCCCCCTCTAAAATGATCCCCAAAAGGTTTTATTAATTACTGAAAATACAGTAATTAATACCCAAATTTCATTTATTAAAATTTACATTTTTTGATTTCAAAAAGTGGTGAAACTGTTGCACAAGCTTCATCTATTAAATATTAAGCTAGTGCAACAGTTTCCCCTTCTAAAATGATCCCCAAAAGGTTTTATTAATTACTGAAAATACAGTAATTAATACGCACATTTCTTTTATTAAAATTTACATTTTTTGATTCCAAAAAGTTGTGAAACTGTTGCACTAGCTTCATCTATTAAATATTAAGCTAGTGCAACAGTTTCCCCTTCTAAAATGATCCCCAAAAGGTTTTATTAATTACTGAAAATACAGTAATTAATACCCAAATTTCATTTATTAAAATTTACATTTTTTGATTTCAAAAAGTGGTGAAACTGTTGCACAAGCTTCATCTATTAAATATTAAGCTAGTGCAACAGTTTCCCCTTCTAAAATGATCCCCAAAAGGTTTTATTAATTACTGAAAATACAGTAATTAATACGCACATTTCTTTTATTAAAATTTACATTTTTTGATTTCAAAAAGTGGTGAAACTGTTGCACAAGCTTCATCTATTAAATATTAAGCTAGTGCAACAGTTTCCCCTTCTAAAATGATCCCCAAAAGGTTTTATTAATTACTGAAAATACAGTAATTAATACGCACATTTCTTTTATTAAAATTTACATTTTTTGATTTCAAAAAGTGGTGAAACTGTTGCACAAGCTTCATCTATTAAATATTAAGCTAGTGCAACAGTTTCCCCTTCTAAAATGATCCCCAAAAGGTTTTATTAATTACTGAAAATACAGTAATTAATACCCAAATTTCATTTATTAAAATTTACATTTTTTGATTTCAAAAAGTGGTGAAACTGTTGCACAAGCTTCATCTATTAAATATTAAGCTAGTGCAACAGTTTCCCCTTCTAAAATGATCCCCAAAAGGTTTTATTAATTACTGAAAATACAGTAATTAATACGCACATTTCTTTTATTAAAATTTACATTTTTTGATTCCAAAAAGTTGTGAAACTGTTGCACTAGCTTCATCTATTAAATATTAAGCTAGTGCAACAGTTTCCCCTTCTAAAATGATCCCCAAAAGGTTTTATTAATTACTGAAAATACAGTAATTAATACCCAAATTTCATTTATTAAAATTTACATTTTTTGATTTCAAAAAGTGGTGAAACTGTTGCACAAGCTTCATCTATTAAATATTAAGCTAGTGCAACAGTTTCCCCTTCTAAAATGATCCCCAAAAGGTTTTATTAATTACTGAAAATACAGTAATTAATACGCACATTTCTTTTATTAAAATTTACATTTTTTGATTTCAAAAAGTGGTGAAACTGTTGCACAAGCTTCATCTATTAAATATTAAGCTAGTGCAACAGTTTCCCCTTCTAAAATGATCCCCAAAAGGTTTTATTAATTACTGAAAATACAGTAATTAATACCCAAATTTCATTTATTAAAATTTACATTTTTTGATTTCAAAAAGTGGTGAAACTGTTGCACAAGCTTCATCTATTAAATATTAAGCCAGTGCAACAGTTTCCCCTTCTAAAATGATCCCCAAAAGGTTTTATTAATTACTGAAAATACAGTAATTAATACCCAAATTTCATTTATTAAAATTTACATTTTTTGATTTCAAAAAGTGGTGAAACTGTTGCACAAGCTTTATCTATTAAATATTAAGCCAGTGCAACAGTTTCCCCTTCTAAAATGATCCCCAAAAGGTTTTATTAATTACTGAAAATACAGTAATTAATACCCAAATTTCATTTATTAAAATTTACATTTTTTGATTTCAAAAAGTGGTGAAACTGTTGCACAAGCTTCATCTATTAAATATTAAGCCAGTGCAACAGTTTCCCCTTCTAAAATGATCCCCAAAAGGTTTTATTAATTACTGAAAATACAGTAATTAATACCCAAATTTCATTTATTAAAATTTACATTTTTTGATTTCAAAAAGTGGTGAAACTGTTGCACAAGCTTCATCTATTAAATATTAAGCCAGTGCAACAGTTTCCCCTTCTAAAATGATCCCCAAAAGGTTTTATTAATTATTCAAAATACAGTAATTAATACCCAAATTTCATTTAATAAAATTTACATTTTTTGATTTCAAAAAGTGGTGAAACTGTTGCACAAGCTTCATCTATTAAATATTAAGCTAGTGCAACAGTTTCCCCTTCTAAAATGATCCCCAAAAGGTTTTATTAATTACTGAAAATACAGTAATTAATACGCACATTTCTTTTATTAAAATTTACATTTTTTGATTTCAAAAAGTGGTGAAACTGTTGCACAAGCTTCATCTATTAAATATTAAGCTAGTGCAACAGTTTCCCCTTCTAAAATGATCCCCAAAAGGTTTTATAAATTACTGAAAATACAGTAATTAATACGCACATTTCTTTTATTAAAATTTACATTTTTTGATTTCAAAAAGTGGTGAAACTGTTGCACAAGCTTCATCTATTAAATATTAAGCTAGTGCAACAGTTTCCCCTTCTAAAATGATCCCCAAAAGGTTTTATTAATTACTGAAAATACAGTAATTAATACCCAAATTTCATTTAATAAAATTTACATTTTTTGATTCCAAAAAGTGGTGAAAATGTTGCACAAGCTTTATCTATTAAATATTAAGCTAGTGCAACAGTTTCCCCTTCTAAAATGATCCCCAAAAGGTTTTATTAATTACTGAAAATACAGTAATTAATACCCAAATTTCATTTAATAAAATTTACATTTTTTGATTCCAAAAAGTGGTGAAAATGTTGCACAAGCTTTATCTATTAAATATTAAGCTAGTGCAACAGTTTCCCCTTCTAAAATGATCCCCAAAAGGTTTTATTAATTACTGAAAATACAGTAATTAATACGCACATTTCTTTTATTAAAATTTACATTTTTTGATTTCAAAAAGTGGTGAAACTGTTGCACAAGCTTCATCTATTAAATATTAAGCTAGTGCAACAGTTTCCCCTTCTAAAATGATCCCCAAAAGGTTTTATAAATTACTGAAAATACAGTAATTAATACGCACATTTCTTTTATTAAAATTTACATTTTTTGATTTCAAAAAGTGGTGAAACTGTTGCACAAGCTTCATCTATTAAATATTAAGCTAGTGCAACAGTTTCCCCTTCTAAAATGATCCCCAAAAGGTTTTATAAATTACTGAAAATACAGTAATTAATACGCACATTTCTTTTATTAAAATTTACATTTTTTGATTTCAAAAAGTGGTGAAACTGTTGCACAAGCTTCATCTATTAAATATTAAGCTAGTGCAACAGTTTCCCCTTCTAAAATGATCCCCAAAAGGTTTTATAAATTACTGAAAATACAGTAATTAATACGCACATTTCTTTTATTAAAATTTACATTTTTTGATTTCAAAAAGTGGTGAAACTGTTGCACAAGCTTCATCTATTAAATATTAAGCTAGTGCAACAGTTTCCCCTTCTAAAATGATCCCCAAAAGGTTTTATAAATTACTGAAAATACAGTAATTAATACGCACATTTCTTTTATTAAAATTTACATTTTTTGATTTCAAAAAGTGGTGAAACTGTTGCACAAGCTTCATCTATTAAATATTAAGCTAGTGCAACAGTTTCCCCTTCTAAAATGATCCCCAAAAGGTTTTATTAATTACTGAAAATACAGTAATTAATACGCACATTTCTTTTATTAAAATTTACATTTTTTGATTTCAAAAAGTGGTGAAACTGTTGCACAAGCTTCATCTATTAAATATTAAGCTAGTGCAACAGTTTCCCCTTCTAAAATGATCCCCAAAAGGTTTTATAAATTACTGAAAATACAGTAATTAATACGCACATTTCTTTTATTAAAATTTACATTTTTTGATTTCAAAAAGTGGTGAAACTGTTGCACAAGCTTCATCTATTAAATATTAAGCTAGTGCAACAGTTTCCCCTTCTAAAATGATCCCCAAAAGGTTTTATTAATTACTGAAAATACAGTAATTAATACGCACATTTCTTTTATTAAAATTTACATTTTTTGATTTCAAAAAGTGGTGAAACTGTTGCACAAGCTTCATCTATTAAATATTAAGCTAGTGCAACAGTTTCCCCTTCTAAAATGATCCCCAAAAGGTTTTATTAATTACTGAAAATACAGTAATTAATACGCACATTTCTTTTATTAAAATTTACATTTTTTGATTTCAAAAAGTGGTGAAACTGTTGCACAAGCTTCATCTATTAAATATTAAGCTAGTGCAACAGTTTCCCCTTCTAAAATGATCCCCAAAAGGTTTTATTAATTACTGAAAATACAGTAATTAATACGCACATTTCTTTTATTAAAATTTACATTTTTTGATTTCAAAAAGTGGTGAAACTGTTGCACAAGCTTCATCTATTAAATATTAAGCTAGTGCAACAGTTTCCCCTTCTAAAATGATCCCCAAAAGGTTTTATTAATTACTGAAAATACAGTAATTAATACGCACATTTCTTTTATTAAAATTTACATTTTTTGATTTCAAAAAGTGGTGAAACTGTTGCACAAGCTTCATCTATTAAATATTAAGCTAGTGCAACAGTTTCCCCTTCTAAAATGATCCCCAAAAGGTTTTATAAATTACTGAAAATACAGTAATTAATACGCACATTTCTTTTATTAAAATTTACATTTTTTGATTTCAAAAAGTGGTGAAACTGTTGCACAAGCTTCATCTATTAAATATTAAGCTAGTGCAACAGTTTCCCCTTCTAAAATGATCCCCAAAAGGTTTTATTAATTACTGAAAATACAGTAATTAATACGCACATTTCTTTTATTAAAATTTACATTTTTTGATTTCAAAAAGTGGTGAAACTGTTGCACAAGCTTCATCTATTAAATATTAAGCTAGTGCAACAGTTTCCCCTTCTAAAATGATCCCCAAAAGGTTTTATAAATTACTGAAAATACAGTAATTAATACGCACATTTCTTTTATTAAAATTTACATTTTTTGATTTCAAAAAGTGGTGAAACTGTTGCACAAGCTTCATCTATTAAATATTAAGCTAGTGCAACAGTTTCCCCTTCTAAAATGATCCCCAAAAGGTTTTATTAATTACTGAAAATACAGTAATTAATACGCACATTTCTTTTATTAAAATTTACATTTTTTGATTTCAAAAAGTGGTGAAACTGTTGCACAAGCTTCATCTATTAAATATTAAGCTAGTGCAACAGTTTCCCCTTCTAAAATGATCCCCAAAAGGTTTTATAAATTACTGAAAATACAGTAATTAATACGCACATTTCTTTTATTAAAATTTACATTTTTTGAT
Source organism: Panagrolaimus sp. LJ2414 (assembly GCA_024447195.1). NCBI lineage: Eukaryota > Metazoa > Nematoda > Chromadorea > Rhabditida > Panagrolaimidae > Panagrolaimus > Panagrolaimus sp. LJ2414. The sequence goes on along the minus strand of JAMRXY010000048.1, from coordinate 1,934,300 downwards.
TTCAAAAAGTGGTGAAACTGTTGCACAAGCTTCATCTATTAAATATTAAGCTAGTGCAACAGTTTCCCCTTCTAAAATGATCCCCAAAAGGTTTTATTAATTACTGAAAATACAGTAATTAATACCCAAATTTCATTTAATAAAATTTACATTTTTTGATTCCAAAAAGTGGTGAAAATGTTGCACAAGCTTTATCTATTAAATATTAAGCTAGTGCAACAGTTTCCCCTTCTAAAATGATCCCCAAAAGGTTTTATTAATTACTGAAAATACAGTAATTAATACCCAAATTTCATTTAATAAAATTTACATTTTTTGATTCCAAAAAGTGGTGAAACTGTTGCACAAGCTTCATCTATTAAATATTAAGCTAGTGCAACAGTTTCCCCTTCTAAAATGATCCCCAAAAGGTTTTATTAATTACTGAAAATACAGTAATTAATACCCAAATTTCATTTATTAAAATTTACATTTTTTGATTTCAAAAAGTGGTGAAACTGTTGCACAAGCTTTATCTATTAAATATTAAGCTAGTGCAACAGTTTCCCCTTCTAAAATGATCCCCAAAAGGTTTTATTAATTACTGAAAATACAGTAATTAATACGCACATTTCTTTTATTAAAATTTACATTTTTTGATTTCAAAAAGTGGTGAAACTGTTGCACAAGCTTCATCTATTAAATATTAAGCTAGTGCAACAGTTTCCCCTTCTAAAATGATCCCCAAAAGGTTTTATTAATTACTGAAAATACAGTAATTAATACCCAAATTTCATTTAATAAAATTTACATTTTTTGATTCCAAAAAGTGGTGAAAATGTTGCACAAGCTTTATCTATTAAATATTAAGCTAGTGCAACAGTTTCCCCTTCTAAAATGATCCCCAAAAGGTTTTATTAATTACTGAAAATACAGTAATTAATACCCAAATTTCATTTAATAAAATTTACATTTTTTGATTCCAAAAAGTGGTGAAACTGTTGCACAAGCTTCATCTATTAAATCTTAAGCTAGTGCAACAGTTTCCCCTTCTAAAATGATCCCCAAAAGGTTTTATTAATTACTGAAAATACAGTAATTAATACCCAAATTTCATTTATTAAAATTTACATTTTTTGATTTCAAAAAGTGGTGAAACTGTTGCACAAGCTTTATCTATTAAATATTAAGCTAGTGCAACAGTTTCCCCTTCTAAAATGATCCCCAAAAGGTTTTATTAATTACTGAAAATACAGTAATTAATACGCACATTTCTTTTATTAAAATTTACATTTTTTGATTTCAAAAAGTGGTGAAACTGTTGCACAAGCTTCATCTATTAAATATTAAGCTAGTGCAACAGTTTCCCCTTCTAAAATGATCCCCAAAAGGTTTTATTAATTACTGAAAATACAGTAATTAATACCCAAATTTCATTTAATAAAATTTACATTTTTTGATTCCAAAAAGTGGTGAAAATGTTGCACAAGCTTCATCTATTAAATATTAAGCTAGTGCAACAGTTTCCCCTTCTAAAATGATCCCCAAAAGGTTTTATTAATTACTGAAAATACAGTAATTAATACCCAAATTTCATTTAATAAAATTTACATTTTTTGATTCCAAAAAGTGGTGAAAATGTTGCACAAGCTTCATCTATTAAATATTAAGCTAGTGCAACAGTTTCCCCTTCTAAAATGATCCCCAAAAGGTTTTATTAATTACTGAAAATACAGTAATTAATACCCAAATTTCATTTAATAAAATTTACATTTTTTGATTCCAAAAAGTGGTGAAAATGTTGCACAAGCTTTATCTATTAAATATTAAGCTAGTGCAACAGTTTCCCCTTCTAAAATAATCCCCAAAAGGTTTTATAAATTACTGAAAATACAGTAATTAATACCCAAATTTCATTTAATAAAATTTACATTTTTTGATTCCAAAAAGTGGTGAAAATGTTGCACAAGCTTTATCTATTAAATATTATGCTAGTGCAACAGTTTCCCCTTCTAAAATGATCCCCAAAAGGTTTTATTAATTACTGAAAATACAGTAATTAATACCCAAATTTCATTTAATAAAATTTACATTTTTTGATTTCAAAAAGTGGTGAAACTGTTGCACAAGCTTCATCTATTAAATATTAAGCTAGTGCAACAGTTTCCCCTTCTAAAATAATCCCCAAAAGGTTTTATTAATTACTGAAAATACAGTAATTAATACCCAAATTTCATTTATTAAAATTTACATTTTTTGATTTCAAAAAGTGGTGAAACTGTTGCACAAGCTTCATCTATTAAATATTAAGCTAGTGCAACAGTTTCCCCTTCTAAAATGATCCCCAAAAGGTTTTATTAATTACTGAAAATACAGTAATTAATACGCACATTTCTTTTATTAAAATTTACATTTTTTGATTTCAAAAAGTGGTGAAACTGTTGCACAAGCTTCATCTATTAAATATTAAGCTAGTGCAACAGTTTCCCCTTCTAAAATGATCCCCAAAAGGTTTTATTAATTACTGAAAATACAGTAATTAATACGCACATTTCTTTTATTAAAATTTACATTTTTTGATTTCAAAAAGTGGTGAAACTGTTGCACAAGCTTCATCTATTAAATATTAAGCTAGTGCAACAGTTTCCCCTTCTAAAATGATCCCCAAAAGGTTTTATTAATTACTGAAAATACAGTAATTAATACGCACATTTCTTTTATTAAAATTTACATTTTTTGATTTCAAAAAGTGGTGAAACTGTTGCACAAGCTTCATCTATTAAATATTAAGCTAGTGCAACAGTTTCCCCTTCTAAAATGATCCCCAAAAGGTTTTATTAATTACTGAAAATACAGTAATTAATACGCACATTTCTTTTTTTAAAATTTACATTTTTTGATTTCAAAAAGTGGTGAAACTGTTGCACAAGCTTCATCTATTAAATATTAAGCTAGTGCAACAGTTTCCCCTTCTAAAATGATCCCCAAAAGGTTTTATTAATTACTGAAAATACAGTAATTAATACGCACATTTCTTTTTTTAAAATTTACATTTTTTGATTTCAAAAAGTGGTGAAACTGTTGCACAAGCTTCATCTATTAAATATTAAGCTAGTGCAACAGTTTCCCCTTCTAAAATGATCCCCAAAAGGTTTTATTAATTACTGAAAATACAGTAATTAATACGCACATTTCTTTTATTAAAATTTACATTTTTTGATTTCAAAAAGTGGTGAAACTGTTGCACAAGCTTCATCTATTAAATATTAAGCTAGTGCAACAGTTTCCCCTTCTAAAATGATCCCCAAAAGGTTTTATTAATTACTGAAAATACAGTAATTAATACGCACATTTCTTTTATTAAAATTTACATTTTTTGATTTCAAAAAGTGGTGAAACTGTTGCACAAGCTTCATCTATTAAATATTAAGCTAGTGCAACAGTTTCCCCTTCTAAAATGATCCCCAAAAGGTTTTATTAATTACTGAAAATACAGTAATTAATACGCACATTTCTTTTATTAAAATTTACATTTTTTGATTTCAAAAAGTGGTGAAACTGTTGCACAAGCTTCATCTATTAAATATTAAGCTAGTGCAACAGTTTCCCCTTCTAAAATGATCCCCAAAAGGTTTTATTAATTACTGAAAATACAGTAATTAATACGCACATTTCTTTTATTAAAATTTACATTTTTTGATTTCAAAAAGTGGTGAAACTGTTGCACAAGCTTCATCTATTAAATATTAAGCTAGTGCAACAGTTTCCCCTTCTAAAATGATCCCCAAAAGGTTTTATTAATTACTGAAAATACAGTAATTAATACGCACATTTCTTTTTTTAAAATTTACATTTTTTGATTTCAAAAAGTGGTGAAACTGTTGCACAAGCTTCATCTATTAAATATTAAGCTAGTGCAACAGTTTCCCCTTCTAAAATGATCCCCAAAAGGTTTTATTAATTACTGAAAATACAGTAATTAATACGCACATTTCTTTTATTAAAATTTACATTTTTTGATTTCAAAAAGTGGTGAAACTGTTGCACAAGCTTCATCTATTAAATATTAAGCTAGTGCAACAGTTTCCCCTTCTAAAATGATCCCCAAAAGGTTTTATTAATTACTGAAAATACAGTAATTAATACCCAAATTTCATTTAATAAAATTTACATTTTTTGATTTCAAAAAGTGGTGAAACTGTTGCACAAGCTTCATCTATTAAATATTAAGCTAGTGCAACAGTTTCCCCTTCTAAAATGATCCCCAAAAGGTTTTATTAATTACTGAAAATACAGTAATTAATACGCACATTTCTTTTATTAAAATTTACATTTTTTGATTTCAAAAAGTGGTGAAACTGTTGCACAAGCTTCATCTATTAAATATTAAGCTAGTGCAACAGTTTCCCCTTCTAAAATGATCCCCAAAAGGTTTTATTAATTACTGAAAATACAGTAATTAATACGCACATTTCTTTTATTAAAATTTACATTTTTTGATTTCAAAAAGTGGTGAAACTGTTGCACAAGCTTCATCTATTAAATATTAAGCTAGTGCAACAGTTTCCCCTTCTAAAATGATCCCCAAAAGGTTTTATTAATTACTGAAAATACAGTAATTAATACCCAAATTTCATTTAATAAAATTTACATTTTTTGATTCCAAAAAGTGGTGAAAATGTTGCACAAGCTTTATCTATTAAATATTAAGCTAGTGCAACAGTTTCCCCTTCTAAAATGATCCCCAAAAGGTTTTATTAATTACTGAAAATACAGTAATTAATACCCAAATTTCATTTATTAAAATTTACATTTTTTGATTCCAAAAAGTGGTGAAAATGTTGCACAAGCTTTATCTATTAAATATTAAGCTAGTGCAACAGTTTCCCCTTCTAAAATGATCCCCAAAAGGTTTTATTAATTACTGAAAATACAGTAATTAATACGCACATTTCTTTTATTAAAATTTACATTTTTTGATTTCAAAAAGTGGTGAAACTGTTGCACAAGCTTCATCTATTAAATATTAAGCTAGTGCAACAGTTTCCCCTTCTAAAATGATCCCCAAAAGGTTTTATTAATTACTGAAAATACAGTAATTAATACCCAAATTTCATTTAATAAAATTTACATTTTTTGATTCCAAAAAGTGGTGAAAATGTTGCACAAGCTTTATCTATTAAATATTAAGCTAGTGCAACAGTTTCCCCTTCTAAAATGATCCCCAAAAGGTTTTATTAATTACTGAAAATACAGTAATTAATACCCAAATTTCATTTAATAAAATTTACATTTTTTGATTTCAAAAAGTGGTGAAACTGTTGCACAAGCTTCATCTATTAAATATTAAGCTAGTGCAACAGTTTCCCCTTCTAAAATGATCCCCAAAAGGTTTTATTAATTACTGAAAATACAGTAATTAATACCCAAATTTCATTTAATAAAATTTACATTTTTTGATTCCAAAAAGTGGTGAAAATGTTGCACAAGCTTTATCTATTAAATATTAAGCTAGTGCAACAGTTTCCCCTTCTAAAATGATCCCCAAAAGGTTTTATTAATTACTGAAAATACAGTAATTAATACCCAAATTTCATTTATTAAAATTTACATTTTTTGATTTCAAAAAGTGGTGAAACTGTTGCACAAGCTTCATCTATTAAATATTAAGCTAGTGCAACAGTTTCCCCTTCTAAAATGATCCCCAAAAGGTTTTATTAATTACTGAAAATACAGTAATTAATACGCACATTTCATTTATTAAAATTTACATTTTTTGATTTCAAAAAGTGGTGAAACTGTTGCACAAGCTTCATCTATTAAATATTAAGCTAGTGCAACAGTTTCCCCTTCTAAAATGATCCCCAAAAGGTTTTATTAATTACTGAAAATACAGTAATTAATACGCACATTTCTTTTATTAAAATTTACATTTTTTGATTTCAAAAAGTGGTGAAACTGTTGCACAAGCTTCATCTATTAAATATTAAGCTAGTGCAACAGTTTCCCCTTCTAAAATGATCCCCAAAAGGTTTTATTAATTACTGAAAATACAGTAATTAATACCCAAATTTCATTTAATAAAATTTACATTTTTTGATTCCAAAAAGTGGTGAAAATGTTGCACAAGCTTTATCTATTAAATATTAAGCTAGTGCAACAGTTTCCCCTTCTAAAATGATCCCCAAAAGGTTTTATAAATTACTGAAAATACAGTAATTAATACCCAAATTTCATTTATTAAAATTTACATTTTTTGATTTCAAAAAGTGGTGAAACTGTTGCACAAGCTTCATCTATTAAATATTAAGCTAGTGCAACAGTTTCCCCTTCTAAAATGATCCCCAAAAGGTTTTATTAATTACTGAAAATACAGTAATTAATACCCAAATTTCATTTAATAAAATTTACATTTTTTGATTTCAAAAAGTGGTGAAACTGTTGCACAAGCTTCATCTATTAAATATTAAGCTAGTGCAACAGTTTCCCCTTCTAAAATGATCCCCAAAAGGTTTTATTAATTACTGAAAATACAGTAATTAATACCCAAATTTCATTTAATAAAATTTACATTTTTTGATTCCAAAAAGTGGTGAAAATGTTGCACAAGCTTTATCTATTAAATATTAAGCTAGTGCAACAGTTTCCCCTTCTAAAATGATCCCCAAAAGGTTTTATAAATTACTGAAAATACAGTAATTAATACCCAAATTTCATTTATTAAAATTTACATTTTTTGATTTCAAAAAGTGGTGAAACTGTTGCACAAGCTTCATCTATTAAATATTAAGCTAGTGCAACAGTTTCCCCTTCTAAAATGATCCCCAAAAGGTTTTATTAATTACTGAAAATACAGTAATTAATACCCAAATTTCATTTATTAAAATTTACATTTTTTGATTTCAAAAAGTGGTGAAACTGTTGCACAAGCTTTATCTATTAAATATTAAGCTAGTGCAACAGTTTCCCCTTCTAAAATGATCCCCAAAAGGTTTTATTAATTACTGAAAATACAGTAATTAATACCCAAATTTCATTTATTAAAATTTACATTTTTTGATTTCAAAAAGTGGTGAAACTGTTGCACAAGCTTTATCTATTAAATATTAAGCTAGTGCAACAGTTTCCCCTTCTAAAATGATCCCCAAAAGGTTTTATTAATTACTGAAAATACAGTAATTAATACCCAAATTTCATTTATTAAAATTTACATTTTTTGATTTCAAAAAGTGGTGAAACTGTTGCACAAGCTTCATCTATTAAATATTAAGCTAGTGCAACAGTTTCCCCTTCTAAAATGATCCCCAAAAGGTTTTATTAATTACTGAAAATACAGTAATTAATACCCAAATTTCATTTATTAAAATTTACATTTTTTGATTTCAAAAAGTGGTGAAACTGTTGCACAAGCTTTATCTATTAAATATTAAGCTAGTGCAACAGTTTCCCCTTCTAAAATGATCCCCAAAAGGTTTTATTAATTACTGAAAATACAGTAATTAATACCCAAATTTCATTTATTAAAATTTACATTTTTTGATTTCAAAAAGTGGTGAAACTGTTGCACAAGCTTTATCTATTAAATATTAAGCTAGTGCAACAGTTTCCCCTTCTAAAATGATCCCCAAAAGGTTTTATTAATTACTGAAAATACAGTAATTAATACCCAAATTTCATTTAATAAAATTTACATTTTTTGATTCCAAAAAGTGGTGAAAATGTTGCACAAGCTTCATCTATTAAATATTAAGCTAGTGCAACAGTTTCCCCTTCTAAAATGATCCCCAAAAGGTTTTATTAATTACTGAAAATACAGTAATTAATACCCAAATTTCATTTAATAAAATTTACATTTTTTGATTCCAAAAAGTGGTGAAACTGTTGCACAAGCTTCATCTATTAAATATTAAGCTAGTGCAACAGTTTCCCCTTCTAAAATGATCCCCAAAAGGTTTTATTAATTACTGAAAATACAGTAATTAATACCCAAATTTCATTTAATAAAATTTACATTTTTTGATTCCAAAAAGTGGTGAAACTGTTGCACAAGCTTCATCTATTAAATATTAAGCTAGTGCAACAGTTTCCCCTTCTAAAATGATCCCCAAAAGGTTTTATTAATTACTGAAAATACAGTAATTAATACCCAAATTTCATTTATTAAAATTTACATTTTTTGATTTCAAAAAGTGGTGAAACTGTTGCACAAGCTTTATCTATTAAATATTAAGCTAGTGCAACAGTTTCCCCTTCTAAAATGATCCCCAAAAGGTTTTATTAATTACTGAAAATACAGTAATTAATACCCAAATTTCATTTATTAAAATTTACATTTTTTGATTTCAAAAAGTGGTGAAACTGTTGCACAAGCTTTATCTATTAAATATTAAGCTAGTGCAACAGTTTCCCCTTCTAAAATGATCCCCAAAAGGTTTTATTAATTACTGAAAATACAGTAATTAATACCCAAATTTCATTTAATAAAATTTACATTTTTTGATTTCAAAAAGTGGTGAAACTGTTGCACAAGCTTCATCTATTAAATATTAAGCTAGTGCAACAGTTTCCCCTTCTAAAATGATCCCCAAAAGGTTTTATTAATTACTGAAAATACAGTAATTAATACCCAAATTTCATTTAATAAAATTTACATTTTTTGATTCCAAAAAGTGGTGAAAATGTTGCACAAGCTTTATCTATTAAATATGAAGCTAGTGCAACAGTTTCCCCTTCTAAAATGATCCCCAAAAGGTTTTATAAATTACTGAAAATACAGTAATTAATACCCAAATTTCATTTATTAAAATTTACATTTTTTGATTTCAAAAAGTGGTGAAAATGTTGCACAAGCTTTATCTATTAAATATTAAGCTAGTGCAACAGTTTCCCCTTCTAAAATGATCCCCAAAAGGTTTTATTAATTACTGAAAATACAGTAATTAATACCCAAATTTCATTTAATAAAATTTACATTTTTTGATTTCAAAAAGTGGTGAAACTGTTGCACAAGCTTCATCTATTAAATATTAAGCTAGTGCAACAGTTTCCCCTTCTAAAATGATCCCCAAAAGGTTTTATTAATTACTGAAAATACAGTAATTAATACCCAAATTTCATTTATTAAAATTTACATTTTTTGATTTCAAAAAGTGGTGAAACTGTTGCACAAGCTTTATCTATTAAATATTAAGCTAGTGCAACAGTTTCCCCTTCTAAAATGATCCCCAAAAGGTTTTATTAATTACTGAAAATACAGTAATTAATACCCAAATTTCATTTATTAAAATTTACATTTTTTGATTTCAAAAAGTGGTGAAACTGTTGCACAAGCTTTATCTATTAAATATTAAGCTAGTGCAACAGTTTCCCCTTCTAAAATGATCCCCAAAAGGTTTTATTAATTACTGAAAATACAGTAATTAATACCCAAATTTCATTTATTAAAATTTACATTTTTTGATTTCAAAAAGTGGTGAAACTGTTGCACAAGCTTCATCTATTAAATATTAAGCTAGTGCAACAGTTTCCCCTTCTAAAATGATCCCCAAAAGGTTTTATTAATTACTGAAAATACAGTAATTAATACCCAAATTTCATTTATTAAAATTTACATTTTTTGATTTCAAAAAGTGGTGAAACTGTTGCACAAGCTTCATCTATTAAATATTAAGCTAGTGCAACAGTTTCCCCTTCTAAAATGATCCCCAAAAGGTTTTATTAATTACTGAAAATACAGTAATTAATACCCAAATTTCATTTATTAAAATTTACATTTTTTGATTTCAAAAAGTGGTGAAACTGTTGCACAAGCTTTATCTATTAAATATTAAGCTAGTGCAACAGTTTCCCCTTCTAAAATGATCCCCAAAAGGTTTTATTAATTACTGAAAATACAGTAATTAATACCCAAATTTCATTTATTAAAATTTACATTTTTTGATTTCAAAAAGTGGTGAAACTGTTGCACAAGCTTTATCTATTAAATATTAAGCTAGTGCAACAGTTTCCCCTTCTAAAATGATCCCCAAAAGGTTTTATTAATTACTGAAAATACAGTAATTAATACCCAAATTTCATTTATTAAAATTTACATTTTTTGATTTCAAAAAGTGGTGAAACTGTTGCACAAGCTTCATCTATTAAATATTAAGCTAGTGCAACAGTTTCCCCTTCTAAAATGATCCCCAAAAGGTTTTATTAATTACTGAAAATACAGTAATTAATACCCAAATTTCATTTATTAAAATTTACATTTTTTGATTTCAAAAAGTGGTGAAACTGTTGCACAAGCTTCATCTATTAAATATTAAGCTAGTGCAACAGTTTCCCCTTCTAAAATGATCCCCAAAAGGTTTTATTAATTACTGAAAATACAGTAATTAATACCCAAATTTCATTTATTAAAATTTACATTTTTTGATTTCAAAAAGTGGTGAAACTGTTGCACAAGCTTCATCTATTAAATATTAAGCTAGTGCAACAGTTTCCCCTTCTAAAATGATCCCCAAAAGGTTTTATTAATTACTGAAAATACAGTAATTAATACCCAAATTTCATTTATTAAAATTTACATTTTTTGATTTCAAAAAGTGGTGAAACTGTTGCACAAGCTTTATCTATTAAATATTAAGCTAGTGCAACAGTTTCCCCTTCTAAAATGATCCCCAAAAGGTTTTATTAATTACTGAAAATACAGTAATTAATACCCAAATTTCATTTATTAAAATTTACATTTTTTGATTTCAAAAAGTGGTGAAACTGTTGCACAAGCTTTATCTATTAAATATTAAGCTAGTGCAACAGTTTCCCCTTCTAAAATGATCCCCAAAAGGTTTTATTAATTACTGAAAATACAGTAATTAATACCCAAATTTCATTTAATAAAATTTACATTTTTTGATTTCAAAAAGTGGTGAAACTGTTGCACAAGCTTCATCTATTAAATATTAAGCTAGTGCAACAGTTTCCCCTTCTAAAATGATCCCCAAAAGGTTTTATTAATTACTGAAAATACAGTAATTAATACCCAAATTTCATTTAATAAAATTTACATTTTTTGATTCCAAAAAGTGGTGAAAATGTTGCACAAGCTTTATCTATTAAATATTAAGCTAGTGCAACAGTTTCCCCTTCTAAAATGATCCCCAAAAGGTTTTATAAATTACTGAAAATACAGTAATTAATACCCAAATTTCATTTATTAAAATTTACATTTTTTGATTTCAAAAAGTGGTGAAAATGTTGCACAAGCTTTATCTATTAAATATTAAGCTAGTGCAACAGTTTCCCCTTCTAAAATGATCCCCAAAAGGTTTTATTAATTACTGAAAATACAGTAATTAATACCCAAATTTCATTTAATAAAATTTACATTTTTTGATTTCAAAAAGTGGTGAAACTGTTGCACAAGCTTCATCTATTAAATATTAAGCTAGTGCAACAGTTTCCCCTTCTAAAATGATCCCCAAAAGGTTTTATTAATTACTGAAAATACAGTAATTAATACCCAAATTTCATTTATTAAAATTTACATTTTTTGATTTCAAAAAGTGGTGAAACTGTTGCACAAGCTTTATCTATTAAATATTAAGCTAGTGCAACAGTTTCCCCTTCTAAAATGATCCCCAAAAGGTTTTATTAATTACTGAAAATACAGTAATTAATACCCAAATTTCATTTATTAAAATTTACATTTTTTGATTTCAAAAAGTGGTGAAACTGTTGCACAAGCTTTATCTATTAAATATTAAGCTAGTGCAACAGTTTCCCCTTCTAAAATGATCCCCAAAAGGTTTTATTAATTACTGAAAATACAGTAATTAATACCCAAATTTCATTTATTAAAATTTACATTTTTTGATTTCAAAAAGTGGTGAAACTGTTGCACAAGCTTCATCTATTAAATATTAAGCTAGTGCAACAGTTTCCCCTTCTAAAATGATCCCCAAAAGGTTTTATTAATTACTGAAAATACAGTAATTAATACCCAAATTTCATTTATTAAAATTTACATTTTTTGATTTCAAAAAGTGGTGAAACTGTTGCACAAGCTTCATCTATTAAATATTAAGCTAGTGCAACAGTTTCCCCTTCTAAAATGATCCCCAAAAGGTTTTATTAATTACTGAAAATACAGTAATTAATACCCAAATTTCATTTATTAAAATTTACATTTTTTGATTTCAAAAAGTGGTGAAACTGTTGCACAAGCTTTATCTATTAAATATTAAGCTAGTGCAACAGTTTCCCCTTCTAAAATGATCCCCAAAAGGTTTTATTAATTACTGAAAATACAGTAATTAATACCCAAATTTCATTTATTAAAATTTACATTTTTTGATTTCAAAAAGTGGTGAAACTGTTGCACAAGCTTTATCTATTAAATATTAAGCTAGTGCAACAGTTTCCCCTTCTAAAATGATCCCCAAAAGGTTTTATTAATTACTGAAAATACAGTAATTAATACCCAAATTTCATTTATTAAAATTTACATTTTTTGATTTCAAAAAGTGGTGAAACTGTTGCACAAGCTTCATCTATTAAATATTAAGCTAGTGCAACAGTTTCCCCTTCTAAAATGATCCCCAAAAGGTTTTATTAATTACTGAAAATACAGTAATTAATACCCAAATTTCATTTATTAAAATTTACATTTTTTGATTTCAAAAAGTGGTGAAACTGTTGCACAAGCTTCATCTATTAAATATTAAGCTAGTGCAACAGTTTCCCCTTCTAAAATGATCCCCAAAAGGTTTTATTAATTACTGAAAATACAGTAATTAATACCCAAATTTCATTTATTAAAATTTACATTTTTTGATTTCAAAAAGTGGTGAAAATGTTGCACAAGCTTTATCTATTAAATATTAAGCTAGTGCAACAGTTTCCCCTTCTAAAATGATCCCCAAAAGGTTTTATTAATTACTGAAAATACAGTAATTAATACCCAAATTTCATTTATTAAAATTTACATTTTTTGATTTCAAAAAGTGGTGAAACTGTTGCACAAGCTTCATCTATTAAATATTAAGCTAGTGCAACAGTTTCCCCTTCTAAAATGATCCCCAAAAGGTTTTATTAATTACTGAAAATACAGTAATTAATACCCAAATTTCATTTATTAAAATTTACATTTTTTGATTTCAAAAAGTGGTGAAACTGTTGCACAAGCTTTATCTATTAAATATTAAGCTAGTGCAACAGTTTCCCCTTCTAAAATGATCCCCAAAAGGTTTTATTAATTATTCAAAATACAGTAATTAATACCCAAATTTCATTTATTAAAATTTGCATTTTTTGATTTCAAAAAGTGGTGAAACTGTTGCACAAGCTTTATCTATTAAATATTAAGCTAGTGCAACAGTTTCCCCTTCTAAAATGATCCCCAAAAGGTTTTATTAATTACTGAAAATACAGTAATTAATACCCAAATTTCATTTATTAAAATTTACATTTTTTGATTTCAAAAAGTGGTGAAACTGTTGCACAAGCTTCATCTATTAAATATTAAGCTAGTGCAACAGTTTCCCCTTCTAAAATGATCCCCAAAAGGTTTTATAAATTACTGAAAATACAGTAATTAATACCAAAATTTCATTTATTAAAATTTACATTTTTTGATTTCAAAAAGTGGTGAAACTGTTGCACAAGCTTTATCTATTAAATATTAAGCTAGTGCAACAGTTTCCCCTTCTAAAATGATCCCCAAAAGGTTTTATTAATTACTGAAAATACAGTAATTAATACCCAAATTTCATTTAATAAAATTTACATTTTTTGATTCCAAAAAGTGGTGAAAATGTTGCACAAGCTTTATCTATTAAATATTAAGCTAGTGCAACAGTTTCCCCTTCTAAAATGATCCCCAAAAGGTTTTATAAATTACTGAAAATACAGTAATTAATACCCAAATTTCATTTAATAAAATTTACATTTTTTGATTCCAAAAAGTGGTGAAAATGTTGCACAAGCTTCATCTATTAAATATTATGCTAGTGCAACAGTTTCCCCTTCTAAAATAATCCCCAAAAGGTTTTATAAATTACTGAAAATACAGTAATTAATACCCAAATTTCATTTAATAAAATTTACATTTTTTGATTCCAAAAAGTGGTGAAAATGTTGCACAAGCTTCATCTATTAAATATTATGCTAGTGCAACAGTTTCACCTTCTAAAATAATCCCCAAAAGGTTTTATAAATTACTGAAAATACAGTAATTAATACCCAAATTTCATTTAATAAAATTTACATTTTTTGATTCCAAAAAGTGGTGAAAATGTTGCACAAGCTTCATCTATTAAATATTATGCTAGTGCAACAGTTTCCCCTTCTAAAATAATCCCCAAAAGGTTTTATAAATTACTGAAAATACAGTAATTAATACCCAAATTTCATTTAATAAAATTTACATTTTTTGATTCCAAAAAGTGGTGAAAATGTTGCACAAGCTTCATCTATTAAATATTATGCTAGTGCAACAGTTTCCCCTTCTAAAATAATCCCCAAAAGGTTTTATAAATTACTGAAAATACAGTAATTAATACCCAAATTTCATTTAATAAAATTTACATTTTTTGATTCCAAAAAGTGGTGAAAATGTTGCACAAGCTTCATCTATTAAATATTATGCTAGTGCAACAGTTTCCCCTTCTAAAATAATCCCCAAAAGGTTTTATTAATTACTGAAAATACAGTAATTAATACCCAAATTTCATTTAATAAAATTTACATTTTTTGATTCCAAAAAGTGGTGAAAATGTTGCACAAGCTTCATCTATTAAATATTAAGCTAGTGCAACAGTTTCCCCTTCTAAAATAATCCCCAAAAGGTTTTATTAATTACTGAAAATACAGTAATTAACACCCAAATTTCATATAATAAAATTTACATTTTTTGATTCCAAAAAGTGGTGAAAATGTTGCACAAGCTTTATCTATTAAATATTAAGCTAGTGCAACAGTTTCCCCTTCTAAAATGATCCCCAAAAGGTTTTATAAATTACTGAAAATACAGTAATTAATACCCAAATTTCATTTAATAAAATTTACATTTTTTGATTCCAAAAAGTGGTGAAAATGTTGCACAAGCTTTATCTATTAAATATTAAGCTAGTGCAACAGTTTCCCCTTCTAAAATAATCCCCAAAAGGTTTTATAAATTACTGAAAATACAGTAATTAATACCCAAATTTCATTTAATAAAATTTACATTTTTTGATTCCAAAAAGTGGTGAAAATGTTGCACAAGCTTTATCTATTAAATATTAAGCTAGTGCAACAGTTTCCCCTTCTAAAATGATCCCCAAAAGGTTTTATAAATTACTGAAAATACAGTAATTAATACCCAAATTTCATTTAATAAAATTTACATTTTTTGATTCCAAAAAGTGGTGAAAATGTTGCACAAGCTTTATCTATTAAATATTAAGCTAGTGCAACAGTTTCCCCTTCTAAAATGATCCCCAAAAGGTTTTATAAATTACTGAAAATACAGTAATTAATACCCAAATTTCATTTAATAAAATTTACATTTTTTGATTCCAAAAAGTGGTGAAAATGTTGCACAAGCTTTATCTATTAAATATTAAGCTAGTGCAACAGTTTCCCCTTCTAAAATGATCCCCAAAAGGTTTTATAAATTACTGAAAATACAGTAATTAATACCCAAATTTCATTTAATAAAATTTACATTTTTTGATTCCAAAAAGTGGTGAAAATGTTGCACAAGCTTCATCTATTAAATATTAAGCTAGTGCAACAGTTTCCCCTTCTAAAATAATCCCCAAAAGGTTTTATAAATTACTGAAAATACAGTAATTAATACCCAAATTTCATTTAATAAAATTTACATTTTTTGATTCCAAAAAGTGGTGAAAATGTTGCACAAGCTTTATCTATTAAATATTAAGCTAGTGCAACAGTTTCCCCTTCTAAAATGATCCCCAAAAGGTTTTATAAATTACTGAAAATACAGTAATTAATACCCAAATTTCATTTAATAAAATTTACATTTTTTGATTCCAAAAAGTGGTGAAAATGTTGCACAAGCTTTATCTATTAAATATTAAGCTAGTGCAACAGTTTCCCCTTCTAAAATAATCCCCAAAAGGTTTTATAAATTACTGAAAATACAGTAATTAATACCCAAATTTCATTTAATAAAATTTACATTTTTTGATTCCAAAAAGTGGTGAAAATGTTGCACAAGCTTCATCTATTAAATATTAAGCTAGTGCAACAGTTTCCCCTTCTAAAATGATCCCCAAAAGGTTTTATAAATTACTGAAAATACAGTAATTAATACCCAAATTTCATTTAATAAAATTTACATTTTTTGATTCCAAAAAGTGGTGAAAATGTTGCACAAGCTTCATCTATTAAAAAAAAAAAAAAAAAAAAAAAAAAAAAAAACTCTTTTTTTTCAAAAAAACTCTTTTTTTTCATCTTGTGAGCGGTTGGTTCTGTCGTCTCTGGTGTTTTGTTTTCGTCGCCAAAATTTTATTTATCAATTATTGCTATCTATTGCTGATATTATTATAATGCCTAAAAGAAAGAAGCTTAATGCTGATGCTGAAGGAAATGATAATGATTATCTTGCATTATATCAAAAGCTTAACGAACTCTTGGATATTACAAAACAATTGAATGAAGATATTAAATCAAAAGATTCTATTATTCGTGATCTCAATGTTGCTTTGTCTGAAAGAAATAATCAAATCGGTGAACGTGATAAATCAATCGCTGATCGTGATAAATATATTGCTGATTTGCTCGAAAAAATTTCTGATCGAGATACGAAAATTGGTGATAAAGATGCTACAATTGCAAAGCTCATTGTCTCTACATCATCAACTACTCCAACTACTCGTGATAATGATAATTCAAGTGAAGAAGATAAAGAGCATCGTCGCTCTATTGTTATATCAAATATGCCTGAACATCCCAACCAAATCTCTGCTGCTGATCGCTACAATCGTGATGAAGAAGATATTAAAGAACTGCTCAATCAAATGGGTGTCGAATGCAAAGTGCAAGAAGTCTTCCGGATGGGAAATCGAAATGGAACAAAGCCGAGGCTCATCAAAGCTCGACTTCAAACATCATCACAAGCTAAACAAGCAATTGCTTATGCTAAATATATTGGTGATACTGAATATTGGGGATTTAATCTCCGCATCCGAAGATCTATGACTGAAAGTGAAAGAAGAGAAGAACGTGATAAAACTGCTGCTCAACGTGAAGAAATTGAAGAACTCAAAGCAAAATATCCTGATAAGAAATTCGTTATTTATGCTGGGCTTATTTGTGAATCTGTGGGATACCGTGATGGCAGAAGAGCCAAACCTAAACCATTTGTTGATGCTGAAACTGAAGAAGAAATGAATACCTCAACTCGAACTTTTTGAAGAAGCTGGACAAAAGAAAAATCATTTTTGTGAGTCTTTGTTTTGTAAATTTTTTAATTCATGTAGTATAGGTTGTAATAGTAGTAGTTTTCTTTTAAGATTTAAGTTATTTAATGCCTGGAGTTTAAGTAATAAGATAACCCTTTTGCTTTCATATATTAAAGCTAACCCTAAATCTATTTTTTGCATCACTGAAACATATTTAAAACCTTCCACTCCTTCTTCACTTTTACTCGGGGATAGCGACTTTCACCTTATCCGCGCTGATAGAAAAAGCAATAAGAAGAGTAAAGGTGGCGGCGTTTGCGTATTTATACCTAAACAATACCCCTTTACTCTTAAAACTGCACCCCCTATCAAAAATGTCGATTATCTCTATGCTGACATATTTTTGGGTTCTTTTTATGTCACTTTAGTTTTAGTTTATCTTCCCCCTGACTCAAAAGCGGATACTGTAAGAGAGCTGTGTGATACTCTTTCGTCCCTCAAAGCTAATACGTCTTCGGATATATTAATTTTGGGTGACTTTAACCTTCCCGGCCTTAATTGGGATACTGTAACAGGTTCCAATGAAAAAGAGAATCTCTTTTGTGATTTTATTTTTTCCTCGAGTCTCACTAATACCGTAACCCTTCCCACCAGGAATGACAACATTCTTGATTTAGTTATTTCTTCTGCACCTAATCGAATTAATAACCTTACCGTAACCTCTCCCTTTGCAACATCTGATCACAACATGGTTAATTTTTCGTTCTTATGCGATGATAAGCCTGCTGCTAAAGCTCCCCATTCTTTTAAGAATTTCAAAAACGCTGATTATGATTCTATGAATCGTTACTTTTATGAATACGATTGGGAGTTTCTAGCAACAAGGGGGGTGGTTGATTTAGACCAAGCTTATGCTGAGTTTATTAACGTCGTCAACAACGCAATCAGCCTCTTTGTTGATACCGTAACCCCCTCATCAACTGAAGCACTACCTAAAGAGATCAAATCTATGATTAAGTATCGAGATAGTATCCCAAAGATTTCCCCCAACCTAAAAAAGATTTCTCTGATTTCCAAAAGAATTTTAACCTTATCTCTAAAAGCACGTAGAAAAAAGGAGAAACAAATTATTCAGAAATATGGGATGAAGGGTATGTTTTCCCATTTGGGTAAACTTTTAAAACCCGACACTCATATCCCGGCGCTTAAAACTGACACCCACACAATTTTTTCGGAATCTGATAAAACAACTGTTTTTGCTGCAAACTTTTTAACTTATTTCCAAAATGAAAAACCTGTTATCTCTATGGATTCTGATCCTATTAGAGATAATAGTTTACCCTTTTTGCAGGCATCCCAAGTCCACGATATTCTTAGAAAGCTTAAACCTAAATGCAACACCTCCCCTGACGGAATACCGTATATTATCTTAAAGAAATGCGCTTTTACCTTGTATAAACCCATCACAAAAATTATCAATCTCTCCTTTTTTAAAGGACAAGTTCCTTCTTTTTGGAAGAAGGCAACTGTCATACCAGTCTTTAAAAAGGGAGAGAAACATTTTGCCGCCAACTATCGCCCCATTTCTCTAAACTGCTCTCTATCCATGATACCTCAGAAAATTGTTGTAAATTTCTTGAACAACTTTTTTACTGAACACAAGCTAATCCCTACCTGTCAACATGGTTTTACAAAATCCAAATCGGTAACCACTCAGTTACTCGAAACTTTCGACATCATAACCATGTGGGCAGAAAAGGGAATAGCTTGTGATATAATCTACTTTGATGTCAAAAAAGCATTCGACAGAATGTCCCATCCTATCCTCTTTGCAAAGCTCAAAAGAGCGAATGTCCCAAATTCTATCATTTCATGGATAAAAGCGTTTCTAACCAATAGGAAGTTTAGAGTTAAGGTTGGGGAATCTTTATCTGAAGAATACGACATCAACTCTGGTGTCCCTCAAGGTTCCAAAATTGGGCCTGTTCTCTTTCTCTTCTTTATCGCAGATTTGATCTCTCATTGCGCAACCCCTGAAGTCATTAACATGCTTTTTGCAGATGACCTTAAAGCAATTTCTTCTGTTCTTTCTGCTGCTGACTCTCCACTTCAAAAATTCTTAATAAAGCTTGAAGCATGGTCCAAAGAAAACCAACTCGAGATTGCTATTAGCAAATGCAATGTTTTACATTGCTTACCTAATAGTAATCCCAAGTATTCGTATTTCTATGACGGATTTAAAATCCCCAATAACCAAAGTTGCATTAGGGATTTGGGATTAAACGTTTCTAATGATCTTAATTGGGATACCCATATTTCTAAAATTTCCAAGAACGCTTTGGGTCGTCTTTTTATCCTCTTTAAAGCGCTAAAATCCACCTCAACTAAGCTCCTCGTTCATATGTATCATACATATGTTCGTCCCTTAGTTGAGTTTGCCACCCCCGTTTTTAACCCTACTAAAGTTAAGCTCATTGACAAACTTGAAAAAGTTCAAAGAGTCGCTCTTAAATTAATTTTTCTGCGTTCCAAGGAACTTAAACCCCATTTCAATGCCCCATATGAAGAAAAACTTGAGATGCTCGGTCTAGAGTCGCTTGAATCCCGTCGAAATAAGTATGACCTATGCTTTTTAAATGACTTTTTAAACGGTAATGTTAACTTTAAACTTAACATTACTCTTAGATCGTCTAAAACGCGTGGGTCACAACAAAAACTTGTCCTTCCAAAGGCCCTAAAATCAATCAAGAGAAATTTCTTTTCCTACCGGGCTATTTCAAAATATATAAAACTTCCCAGAAACCTACAGTATACCTGTTCGAGATCCTTTAAGAAAAATCTCCAGGCATTAAAACTCTAAAACTCTAATAATACTTAAAAGAAAGCTACTACTATTACTTAAAACTTGTATATTGTAATTTATTTTAATTTACATTCACTCACATTTTTGTTGTTTTTTCTTTTTTCCTTTTGTAAATTGTTAGTTTGAGTTGTTCAATTATTTAATTTAATTTATCTTGTTTTATTTATCTTGTGTTCGTAATTTTATTTTATTGTTTGTTTATTATTAATGCATCATGCGTTTGGGCATGAATAAATTTATTATTATATTATTATAATTTCATTTAATAAAATTTACATTTTTTGATTCCAAAAAGTGGTGAAAATGTTGCACAAGCTTCATCTATTAAATATTAAGCTAGTGCAACAGTTTCCCCTTCTAAAATGATCCCCAAAAGGTTTTATTAATTACTGAAAATACAGTAATTAATACCCAAATTTCATTTAATAAAATTTACATTTTTTGATTCCAAAAAGTGGTGAAAATGTTGCACAAGCTTCATCTATTAAATATTAAGCTAGTGCAACAGTTTCCCCTTCTAAAATAATCCCCAAAAGGTTTTATAAATTACTGAAAATACAGTAATTAATACCCAAATTTCATTTAATAAAATTTACATTTTTTGATTCCAAAAAGTGGTGAAAATGTTGCACAAGCTTTATCTATTAAATATTAAGCTAGTGCAACAGTTTCCCCTTCTAAAATGATCCCCAAAAGGTTTTATAAATTACTGAAAATACAGTAATTAATACCCAAATTTCATTTAATAAAATTTACATTTTTTGATTCCAAAAAGTGGTGAAAATGTTGCACAAGCTTCATCTATTAAATATTAAGCTAGTGCAACAGTTTCCCCTTCTAAAATGATCCCCAAAAGGTTTTATAAATTACTGAAAATACAGTAATTAATACCCAAATTTCATTTAATAAAATTTACATTTTTTGATTCCAAAAAGTGGTGAAAATGTTGCACAAGCTTTATCTATTAAATATTAAGCTAGTGCAACAGTTTCCCCTTCTAAAATGATCCCCAAAAGGTTTTATAAATTACTGAAAATACAGTAATTAATACCCAAATTTCATTTAATAAAATTTACATTTTTTGATTCCAAAAAGTGGTGAAAATGTTGCACAAGCTTTATCTATTAAATATTAAGCTAGTGCAACAGTTTCCCCTTCTAAAATGATCCCCAAAAGGTTTTATAAATTACTGAAAATACAGTAATTAATACCCAAATTTCATTTAATAAAATTTACATTTTTTGATTCCAAAAAGTGGTGAAAATGTTGCACAAGCTTCATCTATTAAATATTAAGCTAGTGCAACAGTTTCCCCTTCTAAAATAATCCCCAAAAGGTTTTATAAATTACTGAAAATACAGTAATTAATACCCAAATTTCATTTAATAAAATTTACATTTTTTGATTCCAAAAAGTGGTGAAAATGTTGCACAAGCTTCATCTATTAAATATTAAGCTAGTGCAACAGTTTCCCCTTCTAAAATGATCCCCAAAAGGTTTTATAAATTACTGAAAATACAGTAATTAATACCCAAATTTCATTTAATAAAATTTACATTTTTTGATTCCAAAAAGTGGTGAAAATGTTGCACAAGCTTTATCTATTAAATATTAAGCTATTGCAACAGTTTCCCCTTCTAAAATGATCCCCAAAAGGTTTTATTAATTACTGAAAATACAGTAATTAATACCCAAATTTCATTTAATAAAATTTACATTTTTTGATTCCAAAAAGTGGTGAAAATGTTGCACAAGCTTCATCTATTAAATATTAAGCTAGTGCAACAGTTTCCCCTTCTAAAATGATCCCCAAAAGGTTTTATTAATTACTGAAAATACAGTAATTAATACCCAAATTTCATTTAATAAAATTTACATTTTTTGATTCCAAAAAGTGGTGAAAATGTTGCACAAGCTTCATCTATTAAATATTAAGCTAGTGCAACAGTTTCCCCTTCTAAAATAATCCCCAAAAGGTTTTATAAATTACTGAAAATACAGTAATTAATACCCAAATTTCATTTAATAAAATTTACATTTTTTGATTCCAAAAAGTGGTGAAAATGTTGCACAAGCTTTATCTATTAAATATTAAGCTAGTGCAACAGTTTCCCCTTCTAAAATGATCCCCAAAAGGTTTTATAAATTACTGAAAATACAGTAATTAATACCCAAATTTCATTTAATAAAATTTACATTTTTTGATTCCAAAAAGTGGTGAAAATGTTGCACAAGCTTTATCTATTAAATATTAAGCTATTGCAACAGTTTCCCCTTCTAAAATGATCCCCAAAAGGTTTTATAAATTATTCAAAATACAGTAATTAATACCCAAATTTCATTTAATAAAATTTACATTTTTTGATTCCAAAAAGTGGTGAAAATGTTGCACAAGCTTCATCTATTAAATATTAAGCTAGTGCAACAGTTTCCCCTTCTAAAATGATCCCCAAAAGGTTTTATTAATTACTGAAAATACAGTAATTAATACCCAAATTTCATTTAATAAAATTTACATTTTTTGATTCCAAAAAGTGGTGAAAATGTTGCACAAGCTTCATCTATTAAATATTAAGCTAGTGCAACAGTTTCCCCTTCTAAAATGATCCCCAAAAGGTTTTATTAATTACTGAAAATACAGTAATTAATACCCAAATTTCATTTAATAAAATTTACATTTTTTGATTCCAAAAAGTGGTGAAAATGTTGCACAAGCTTCATCTATTAAATATTAAGCTAGTGCAACAGTTTCCCCTTCTAAAATGATCCCCAAAAGGTTTTATAAATTATTCAAAATACAGTAATTAATACCCAAATTTCATTTAATAAAATTTACATTTTTTGATTCCAAAAAGTGGTGAAAATGTTGCACAAGCTTCATCTATTAAATATTAAGCTAGTGCAACAGTTTCCCCTTCTAAAATAATCCCCAAAAGGTTTTATAAATTACTGAAAATACAGTAATTAATACCCAAATTTCATTTAATAAAATTTACATTTTTTGATTCCAAAAAGTGGTGAAAATGTTGCACAAGCTTTATCTATTAAATATTAAGCTAGTGCAACAGTTTCCCCTTCTAAAATGATCCCCAAAAGGTTTTATAAATTACTGAAAATACAGTAATTAATACCCAAATTTCATTTAATAAAATTTACATTTTTTGATTCCAAAAAGTGGTGAAAATGTTGCACAAGCTTTATCTATTAAATATTAAGCTAGTGCAACAGTTTCCCCTTCTAAAATGATCCCCAAAAGGTTTTATTAATTACTGAAAATACAGTAATTAATACCCAAATTTCATTTAATAAAATTTACATTTTTTGATTCCAAAAAGTGGTGAAAATGTTGCACAAGCTTCATCTATTAAATATTAAGCTAGTGCAACAGTTTCCCCTTCTAAAATAATCCCCAAAAGGTTTTATAAATTACTGAAAATACAGTAATTAATACCCAAATTTCATTTAATAAAATTTACATTTTTTGATTCCAAAAAGTGGTGAAAATGTTGCACAAGCTTTATCTATTAAATATTAAGCTAGTGCAACAGTTTCCCCTTCTAAAATGATCCCCAAAAGGTTTTATAAATTACTGAAAATACAGTAATTAATACCCAAATTTCATTTAATAAAATTTACATTTTTTGATTCCAAAAAGTGGTGAAAATGTTGCACAAGCTTCATCTATTAAATATTAAGCTAGTGCAACAGTTTCCCCTTCTAAAATAATCCCCAAAAGGTTTTATAAATTACTGAAAATACAGTAATTAATACCCAAATTTCATTTAATAAAATTTACATTTTTTGATTCCAAAAAGTGGTGAAAATGTTGCACAAGCTTTATCTATTAAATATAAAGCTAGTGCAACAGTTTCCCCTTCTAAAATGATCCCCAAAAGGTTTTATAAATTACTGAAAATACAGTAATTAATACCCAAATTTCATTTAATAAAATTTACATTTTTTGATTCCAAAAAGTGGTGAAAATGTTGCACAAGCTTTATCTATTAAATATTAAGCTAGTGCAACAGTTTCCCCTTCTAAAATGATCCCCAAAAGGTTTTATAAATTACTGAAAATACAGTAATTAATACCCAAATTTCATTTAATAAAATTTACATTTTTTGATTCCAAAAAGTGGTGAAAATGTTGCACAAGCTTTATCTATTAAATATAAAGCTAGTGCAACAGTTTCCCCTTCTAAAATGATCCCCAAAAGGTTTTATTAATTACTGAAAATACAGTAATTAATACCCAAATTTCATTTAATAAAATTTACATTTTTTGATTCCAAAAAGTGGTGAAAATGTTGCACAAGCTTTATCTATTAAATATAAAGCTAGTGCAACAGTTTCCCCTTCTAAAATGATCCCCAAAAGGTTTTATTAATTACTGAAAATACAGTAATTAATACCCAAATTTCATTTAATAAAATTTACATTTTTTGATTCCAAAAAGTGGTGAAAATGTTGCACAAGCTTTATCTATTAAATATTAAGCTAGTGCAACAGTTTCCCCTTCTAAAATGATCCCCAAAAGGTTTTATAAATTACTGAAAATACAGTAATTAATACCCAAATTTCATTTAATAAAATTTACATTTTTTGATTCCAAAAAGTGGTGAAAATGTTGCACAAGCTTTATCTATTAAATATTAAGCTAGTGCAACAGTTTCCCCTTCTAAAATGATCCCCAAAAGGTTTTATAAATTACTGAAAATACAGTAATTAATACCCAAATTTCATTTAATAAAATTTACATTTTTTGATTCCAAAAAGTGGTGAAAATGTTGCACAAGCTTCATCTATTAAATATTAAGCTAGTGCAACAGTTTCCCCTTCTAAAATAATCCCCAAAAGGTTTTATAAATTACTGAAAATACAGTAATTAATACCCAAATTTCATTTAATAAAATTTACATTTTTTGATTCCAAAAAGTGGTGAAAATGTTGCACAAGCTTTATCTATTAAATATAAAGCTAGTGCAACAGTTTCCCCTTCTAAAATGATCCCCAAAAGGTTTTATAAATTACTGAAAATACAGTAATTAATACCCAAATTTCATTTAATAAAATTTACATTTTTTGATTCCAAAAAGTGGTGAAAATGTTGCACAAGCTTTATCTATTAAATATTAAGCTAGTGCAACAGTTTCCCCTTCTAAAATGATCCCCAAAAGGTTTTATAAATTACTGAAAATACAGTAATTAATACCCAAATTTCATTTAATAAAATTTACATTTTTTGATTCCAAAAAGTGGTGAAAATGTTGCACAAGCTTTATCTATTAAATATAAAGCTAGTGCAACAGTTTCCCCTTCTAAAATGATCCCCAAAAGGTTTTATAAATTACTGAAAATACAGTAATTAATACCCAAATTTCATTTAATAAAATTTACATTTTTTGATTCCAAAAAGTGGTGAAAATGTTGCACAAGCTTTATCTATTAAATATTAAGCTAGTGCAACAGTTTCCCCTTCTAAAATGATCCCCAAAAGGTTTTATAAATTACTGAAAATACAGTAATTAATACCCAAATTTCATTTAATAAAATTTACATTTTTTGATTCCAAAAAGTGGTGAAAATGTTGCACAAGCTTTATCTATTAAATATAAAGCTAGTGCAACAGTTTCCCCTTCTAAAATGATCCCCAAAAGGTTTTATAAATTACTGAAAATACAGTAATTAATACCCAAATTTCATTTAATAAAATTTACATTTTTTGATTCCAAAAAGTGGTGAAAATGTTGCACAAGCTTTATCTATTAAATATAAAGCTAGTGCAACAGTTTCCCCTTCTAAAATGATCCCCAAAAGGTTTTATAAATTACTGAAAATACAGTAATTAATACCCAAATTTCATTTAATAAAATTTACATTTTTTGATTCCAAAAAGTGGTGAAAATGTTGCACAAGCTTTATCTATTAAATATTAAGCTAGTGCAACAGTTTCCCCTTCTAAAATGATCCCCAAAAGGTTTTATAAATTACTGAAAATACAGTAATTAATACCCAAATTTCATTTAATAAAATTTACATTTTTTGATTCCAAAAAGTGGTGAAAATGTTGCACAAGCTTTATCTATTAAATATTAAGCTAGTGCAACAGTTTCCCCTTCTAAAATGATCCCCAAAAGGTTTTATAAATTACTGAAAATACAGTAATTAATACCCAAATTTCATTTAATAAAATTTACATTTTTTGATTCCAAAAAGTGGTGAAAATGTTGCACAAGCTTTATCTATTAAATATTAAGCTAGTGCAACAGTTTCCCCTTCTAAAATGATCCCCAAAAGGTTTTATTAATTACTGAAAATACAGTAATTAATACCCAAATTTCATTTAATAAAATTTACATTTTTTGATTCCAAAAAGTGGTGAAAATGTTGCACAAGCTTTATCTATTAAATATTAAGCTAGTGCAACAGTTTCCCCTTCTAAAATGATCCCCAAAAGGTTTTATAAATTACTGAAAATACAGTAATTAATACCCAAATTTCATTTAATAAAATTTACATTTTTTGATTCCAAAAAGTGGTGAAAATGTTGCACAAGCTTTATCTATTAAATATTAAGCTAGTGCAACAGTTTCCCCTTCTAAAATGATCCCCAAAAGGTTTTATTAATTACTGAAAATACAGTAATTAATACCCAAATTTCATTTAATAAAATTTACATTTTTTGATTCCAAAAAGTGGTGAAAATGTTGCACAAGCTTCATCTATTAAATATTAAGCTAGTGCAACAGTTTCCCCTTCTAAAATAATCCCCAAAAGGTTTTATAAATTACTGAAAATACAGTAATTAATACCCAAATTTCATTTAATAAAATTTACATTTTTTGATTCCAAAAAGTGGTGAAAATGTTGCACAAGCTTTATCTATTAAATATTAAGCTAGTGCAACAGTTTCCCCTTCTAAAATGATCCCCAAAAGGTTTTATAAATTACTGAAAATACAGTAATTAATACCCAAATTTCATTTAATAAAATTTACATTTTTTGATTCCAAAAAGTGGTGAAAATGTTGCACAAGCTTTATCTATTAAATATTAAGCTATTGCAACAGTTTCCCCTTCTAAAATGATCCCCAAAAGGTTTTATAAATTATTCAAAATACAGTAATTAATACCCAAATTTCATTTAATAAAATTTACATTTTTTGATTCCAAAAAGTGGTGAAAATGTTGCACAAGCTTCATCTATTAAATATTAAGCTAGTGCAACAGTTTCCCCTTCTAAAATGATCCCCAAAAGGTTTTATTAATTACTGAAAATACAGTAATTAATACCCAAATTTCATTTAATAAAATTTACATTTTTTGATTCCAAAAAGTGGTGAAAATGTTGCACAAGCTTTATCTATTAAATATTAAGCTAGTGCAACAGTTTCCCCTTCTAAAATGATCCCCAAAAGGTTTTATAAATTACTGAAAATACAGTAATTAATACCCAAATTTCATTTAATAAAATTTACATTTTTTGATTTCAAAAAGTGGTGAAACTGTTGCACAAGCTTCATCTATTAAATATTAAGCTAGTGCAACAGTTTCCCCTTCTAAAATGATCCCCAAAAGGTTTTATAAATTACTGAAAATACAGTAATTAATACCCAAATTTCATTTAATAAAATTTACATTTTTTGATTCCAAAAAGTGGTGAAAATGTTGCACAAGCTTTATCTATTAAATATTAAGCTATTGCAACAGTTTCCCCTTCTAAAATGATCCCCAAAAGGTTTTATAAATTATTCAAAATACAGTAATTAATACCCAAATTTCATTTAATAAAATTTACATTTTTTGATTCCAAAAAGTGGTGAAAATGTTGCACAAGCTTTATCTATTAAATATTAAGCTAGTGCAACAGTTTCCCCTTCTAAAATGATCCCCAAAAGGTTTTATAAATTACTGAAAATACAGTAATTAATACCCAAATTTCATTTAATAAAATTTACATTTTTTGATTCCAAAAAGTGGTGAAAATGTTGCACAAGCTTTATCTATTAAATATTAAGCTATTGCAACAGTTTCCCCTTCTAAAATGATCCCCAAAAGGTTTTATAAATTATTCAAAATACAGTAATTAATACCCAAATTTCATTTAATAAAATTTACATTTTTTGATTCCAAAAAGTGGTGAAAATGTTGCACAAGCTTCATCTATTAAATATTAAGCTAGTGCAACAGTTTCCCCTTCTAAAATGATCCCCAAAAGGTTTTATTAATTACTGAAAATACAGTAATTAATACCCAAATTTCATTTATTAAAATTTGCATTTTTTGATTCCAAAAAGTGGTGAAACTGTTGCACTAGCTTCATCTATTAAATATTAAGCTAGTGCAACAGTTTCCCCTTCTAAAATGATCCCCAAAAGGTTTTATAAATTACTGAAAATACAGTAATTAATACCCAAATTTCATTTAATAAAATTTACATTTTTTGATTTCAAAAAGTGGTGAAACTGTTGCACAAGCTTCATCTATTAAATATTAAGCTAGTGCAACAGTTTCCCCTTCTAAAATAATCCCCAAAAGGTTTTATAAATTACTGAAAATACAGTAATTAATACCCAAATTTCATTTAATAAAATTTACATTTTTTGATTCCAAAAAGTGGTGAAAATGTTGCACAAGCTTTATCTATTAAATATTAAGCTAGTGCAACAGTTTCCCCTTCTAAAATGATCCCCAAAAGGTTTTATTAATTACTGAAAATACAGTAATTAATACCCAAATTTCATTTAATAAAATTTACATTTTTTGATTTCAAAAAGTGGTGAAACTGTTGCACAAGCTTCATCTATTAAATATTAAGCTAGTGCAACAGTTTCCCCTTCTAAAATAATCCCCAAAAGGTTTTATTAATTACTGAAAATACAGTAATTAATACCCAAATTTCATTTAATAAAGTTTACATTTTTTGATTCCAAAAAGTGGTGAAAATGTTGCACAAGCTTTATCTATTAAATATTAAGCTAGTGCAACAGTTTCCCCTTCTAAAATAATCCCCAAAAGGTTTTATTAATTACTGAAAATACAGTAATTAATACCCAAATTTCATTTAATAAAATTTACATTTTTTGATTTCAAAAAGTGGTGAAACTGTTGCACAAGCTTCATCTATTAAATATTAAGCTAGTGCAACAGTTTCCCCTTCTAAAATGATCCCCAAAAGGTTTTATTAATTACTGAAAATACAGTAATTAATACCCAAATTTCATTTAATAAAATTTACATTTTTTGATTTCAAAAAGTGGTGAAAATGTTGCACAAGCTTCATCTATTAAATATTAAGCTAGTGCAACAGTTTCCCCTTCTAAAATAATCCCCAAAAGGTTTTATTAATTACTGAAAATACAGTAATTAATACCCAAATTTCATTTAATAAAATTTACATTTTTTGATTCCAAAAAGTGGTGAAAATGTTGCACTAGCTTCATCTATTTAATATTAAGCTAGTGCAACAATTTCCCCTTCTAAAATGATCCCCAAAAGGTTTTCTTAATTACTGAAAATACAGTAATTATTACCCAAATTTCTTTTACAAAAATTTACATTTTTTGATTCCAAAAAGTGGTGAAAATGTTGCACAAGCTTTATCTATTAAATATTAAGCTAGTGCAACAGTTTCCCCTTCTAAAATAATCCCCAAAAGGTTTTATTAATTACTGAAAATACAGTAATTAATACCCAAATTTCATTTAATAAAATTTACATTTTTTGATTTCAAAAAGTGGTGAAAATGTTGCACAAGCTTCATCTATTAAATATTAAGCTAGTGCAACAGTTTCCCCTTCTAAAATAATCCCCAAAAGGTTTTATTAATTACTGAAAATACAGTAATTAATACCCAAATTTCATTTAATAAAATTTACATTTTTTGATTCCAAAAAGTGGTGAAAATGTTGCACTAGCTTCATCTATTAAATATTAAGCTAGTGCAACAGTTTCCCCTTCTAAAATGATCCCCAAAAGGTTTTCTTAATTACTGAAAATACAGTAATTAATACCCAAATTTCATTTAATAAAATTTACATTTTTTGATTCCAAAAAGTGGTGAAAATGTTGCACAAGCTTCATCTATTAAATATTAAGCTAGTGCAACAGTTTCCCCTTCTAAAATAATCCCCAAAAGGTTTTATTAATTACTGAAAATACAGTAATTAATACCCAAATTTCATTTAATAAAATTTACATTTTTTGATTCCAAAAAGTGGTGAAAATGTTGCACTAGCTTCATCTATTAAATATTAAGCTAGTGCAACAATTTCCCCTTCTAAAATGATCCCCAAAAGGTTTTCTTAATTACTGAAAATACAGTAATTATTACCCAAATTTCTTTTACAAAAATTTACATTTTTTGATTCCAAAAAGTGGTGAAACTGTTGCACAAGCTTCATCTATTAAATATTAAGCTAGTGCAACAGTTTCCCCTTCTAAAATGATCCCCAAAAGGTTTTATTAATTACTGAAAATACAGTAATTAATACCCAAATTTCATTTATTAAAATTTACATTTTTTGATTTCAAAAAGTGGTGAAACTGTTGCACAAGCTTCATCTATTAAATATTAAGCTAGTGCAACAGTTTCCCCTTCTAAAATGATCCCCAAAAGGTTTTATTAATTACTGAAAATACAGTAATTAATACCCAAATTTCATTTAATAAAATTTACATTTTTTGATTTCAAAAAGTGGTGAAAATGTTGCACAAGCTTCATCTATTAAATATTAAGCTAGTGCAACAGTTTCCCCTTCTAAAATAATCCCCAAAAGGTTTTATTAATTACTGAAAATACAGTAATTAATACCCAAATTTCATTTAATAAAATTTACATTTTTTGATTCCAAAAAGTGGTGAAAATGTTGCACTAGCTTCATCTATTTAATATTAAGCTAGTGCAACAATTTCCCCTTCTAAAATGATCCCCAAAAGGTTTTCTTAATTACTGAAAATACAGTAATTAATACCCAAATTTCATTTAATAAAATTTACATTTTTTGATTTCAAAAAGTGGTGAAAATGTTGCACAAGCTTTATCTATTAAATATTAAGCTAGTGCAACAGTTTCCCCTTCTAAAATGATCCCCAAAAGGTTTTATTAATTACTGAAAATACAGTAATTAATACCCAAATTTCATTTATTAAAATTTACATTTTTTGATTTCAAAAAGTGGTGAAACTGTTGCACAAGCTTCATCTATTAAATATTAAGCTAGTGCAACAGTTTCCCCTTCTAAAATGATCCCCAAAAGGTTTTATTAATTACTGAAAATACAGTAATTAATACCCAAATTTCATTTAATAAAATTTACATTTTTTGATTTCAAAAAGTGGTGAAAATGTTGCACAAGCTTCATCTATTAAATATTAAGCTAGTGCAACAATTTCCCCTTCTAAAATGATCCCCAAAAGGTTTTCTTAATTACTGAAAATACAGTAATTATTACCCAAATTTCTTTTACAAAAATTTACATTTTTTGATTCCAAAAAGTGGTGAAAATGTTGCACAAGCTTTATCTATTAAATATTAAGCTAGTGCAACAGTTTCCCCTTCTAAAATAATCCCCAAAAGGTTTTATTAATTACTGAAAATACAGTAATTAATACCCAAATTTCATTTAATAAAATTTACATTTTTTGATTCCAAAAAGTGGTGAAAATGTTGCACTAGCTTCATCTATTAAATATTAAGCTAGTGCAACAGTTTCCCCTTCAAAATAATCCCCAAAAGGTTTTATTAATTACTGAAAATACAGTAATTAATACCCAAATTTCATTTAATAAAATTTACATTTTTTGATTCCAAAAAGTGGTGAAAATGTTGCACTAGCTTCATCTATTTAATATTAAGCTAGTGCAACAATTTCCCCTTCTAAAATAATCCCCAAAAGGTTTTATTAATTACTGAAAATACAGTAATTAATACCCAAATTTCATTTAATAAAATTTACATTTTTTGATTTCAAAAAGTGGTGAAAATGTTGCACAAGCTTCATCTATTAAATATTAAGCTAGTGCAACAGTTTCCCCTTCTAAAGTAATCCCCAAAAGGTTTTATTAATTACTGAAAATACAGTAATTAATACCCAAATTTCATTTAATAAAATTTACATTTTTTGATTTCAAAAAGTGGTGAAAATGTTGCACAAGCTTCATCTATTAAATATTAAGCTAGTGCAACAGTTTCCCCTTCTAAAATAATCCCCAAAAGGTTTTATTAATTACTGAAAATACAGTAATTAATACCCAAATTTCATTTAATAAAATTTACATTTTTTGATTCCAAAAAGTGGTGAAAATGTTGCACTAGCTTCATCTATTTAATATTAAGCTAGTGCAACAATTTCCCCTTCTAAAATGATCCCCAAAAGGTTTTCTTAATTACTGAAAATACAGTAATTATTACCCAAATTTCTTTTACAAAAATTTACATTTTTTGATTCCAAAAAGTGGTGAAAATGTTGCACAAGCTTTATCTATTAAATATTAAGCTAGTGCAACAGTTTCCCCTTCTAAAATAATCCCCAAAAGGTTTTATTAATTACTGAAAATACAGTAATTAATACCCAAATTTCATTTAATAAAATTTACATTTTTTGATTTCAAAAAGTGGTGAAAATGTTGCACAAGCTTCATCTATTAAATATTAAGCTAGTGCAACAGTTTCCCCTTCTAAAATAATCCCCAAAAGGTTTTATTAATTACTGAAAATACAGTAATTAATACCCAAATTTCATTTAATAAAATTTACATTTTTTGATTCCAAAAAGTGGTGAAAATGTTGCACTAGCTTCATCTATTTAATATTAAGCTAGTGCAACAATTTCCCCTTCTAAAATGATCCCCAAAAGGTTTTCTTAATTACTGAAAATACAGTAATTATTACCCAAATTTCTTTTACAAAAATTTACATTTTTTGATTCCAAAAAGTGGTGAAACTGTTGCACAAGCTTCATCTATTAAATATTAAGCTAGTGCAACAGTTTCCCCTTCTAAAATGATCCCCAAAAGGTTTTATTAATTACTGAAAATACAGTAATTAATACCCAAATTTCATTTATTAAAATTTACATTTTTTGATTTCAAAAAGTGGTGAAACTGTTGCACTAGCTTCATCTATTAAATATTAAGCTAGTGCAACAGTTTCCCCTTCTAAAATGATCCCCAAAAGGTTTTATTAATTACTGAAAATACAGTAATTAATACCCAAATTTCATTTATTAAAATTTACATTTTTTGATTTCAAAAAGTGGTGAAACTGTTGCACTAGCTTCATCTATTAAATATTAAGCTAGTGCAACAGTTTCCCCTTCTAAAATGATCCCCAAAAGGTTTTATTAATTACTGAAAATACAGTAATTAATACCCACATTTCATTTATTAAAATTTACATTTTTTGATTTCAAAAAGTGGTGAAACTGTTGCACTAGCTTCATCTATTAAATATTAAGCTAGTGCAACAGTTTCCCCTTCTAAAATGATCCCCAAAAGGTTTTATTAATTACTGAAAATACAGTAATTAATACCCACATTTCATTTATTAAAATTTACATTTTTTGATTTCAAAAAGTGGTGAAACTGTTGCACTAGCTTCATCTATTAAATATTAAGCTAGTGCAACAGTTTCCCCTTCTAAAATGATCCCCAAAAGGTTTTATTAATTACTGAAAATACAGTAATTAATACCCACATTTCATTTATTAAAATTTACATTTTTTGATTTCAAAAAGTGGTGAAACTGTTGCACTAGCTTCATCTATTAAATATTAAGCTAGTGCAACAGTTTCCCCTTCTAAAATGATCCCCAAAAGGTTTTATTAATTACTGAAAATACAGTAATTAATACCCACATTTCATTTATTAAAATTTACATTTTTTGATTCCAAAAAGTGGTGAAACTGTTGCACAAGCTTCATCTATTAAATATTAAGCTAGTGCAACAGTTTCCCCTTCTAAAATGATCCCCAAAAGGTTTTATTAATTACTGAAAATACAGTAATTAATACCCAAATTTCATTTATTAAAATTTACATTTTTTGATTTCAAAAAGTGGTGAAACTGTTGCACTAGCTTCATCTATTAAATATTAAGCTAGTGCAACAGTTTCCCCTTCTAAAATGATCCCCAAAAGGTTTTATTAATTACTGAAAATACAGTAATTAATACCCACATTTCATTTATTAAAATTTACATTTTTTGATTTCAAAAAGTGGTGAAACTGTTGCACTAGCTTCATCTATTAAATATTAAGCTAGTGCAACAGTTTCCCCTTCTAAAATGATCCCCAAAAGGTTTTATTAATTACTGAAAATACAGTAATTAATACCCAAATTTCATTTAATAAAATTTACATTTTTTGATTTCAAAAAGTGGTGAAACTGTTGCACAAGCTTCATCTATTAAATATAAAGCTAGTGCAACAGTTTCCCCTTCTAAAATGATCCCCAAAAGGTTTTATTAATTACTGAAAATACAGTAATTAATACCCAAATTTCATTTATTAAAATTTACATTTTTTGATTTCAAAAAGTGGTGAAAATGTTGCACAAGCTTCATCTATTTAATATTAAGCTAGTGCAACAATTTCCCCTTCTAAAATGATCCCCAAAAGGTTTTCTTAATTACTGAAAATACAGTAATTATTACCCAAATTTCTTTTACAAAAATTTACATTTTTTGATTCCAAAAAGTGGTGAAACTGTTGCACAAGCTTCATCTATTAAATATTAAGCTAGTGCAACAGTTTCCCCTTCTAAAATGATCCCCAAAAGGTTTTATTAATTACTGAAAATACAGTAATTAATACCCAAATTTCATTTATTAAAATTTACATTTTTTGATTTCAAAAAGTGGTGAAACTGTTGCACAAGCTTCATCTATTAAATATTAAGCTAGTGCAACAGTTTCCCCTTCTAAAATGATCCCCAAAAGGTTTTATTAATTACTGAAAATACAGTAATTAATACCCACATTTCATTTATTAAAATTTACATTTTTTGATTTCAAAAAGTGGTGAAACTGTTGCACTAGCTTCATCTATTAAATATTAAGCTAGTGCAACAGTTTCCCCTTCTAAAATGATCCCCAAAAGGTTTTATTAATTACTGAAAATACAGTAATTAATACCCAAATTTCATTTATTAAAATTTACATTTTTTGATTTCAAAAAGTGGTGAAACTGTTGCACAAGCTTCATCTATTAAATATTAAGCTAGTGCAACAGTTTCCCCTTCTAAAATAATCCCCAAAAGGTTTTATAAATTACTGAAAATACAGTAATTAATACCCAAATTTCATTTAATAAAATTTACATTTTTTGATTTCAAAAAGTGGTGAAAATGTTGCACAAGCTTCATCTATTAAATATTAAGCTAGTGCAACAGTTTCCCCTTCTAAAATGATCCCCAAAAGGTTTTATTAATTACTGAAAATACAGTAATTAATACCCAAATTTCATTTATTAAAATTTACATTTTTTGATTTCAAAAAGCGGTGAAACTGTTGCACAAGCTTCATCTATTAAATATAAAGCTAGTGCAACAGTTTCCCCTTCTAAAATGATCCCCAAAAGGTTTTATTAATTACTGAAAATACAGTAATTAATACCCAAATTTCATTTATTAAAATTTACATTTTTTGATTTCAAAAAGCGGTGAAACTGTTGCACAAGCTTCATCTATTAAATATTAAGCTAGTGCAACAGTTTCCCCTTCTAAAATGATCCCCAAAAGGTTTTATTAATTACTGAAAATACAGTAATTAATACCCAAATTTCATTTATTAAAATTTACATTTTTTGATTTCAAAAAGCGGTGAAACTGTTGCACAAGCTTCATCTATTAAATATAAAGCTAGTGCAACAGTTTCCCCTTCTAAAATGATCCCCAAAAGGTTTTATTAATTACTGAAAATACAGTAATTAATACCCAAATTTCATTTATTAAAATTTACATTTTTTGATTTCAAAAAGCGGTGAAACTGTTGCACAAGCTTCATCTATTAAATATAAAGCTAGTGCAACAGTTTCCCCTTCTAAAATGATCCCCAAAAGGTTTTATTAATTACTGAAAATACAGTAATTAATACCCAAATTTCATTTATTAAAATTTACATTTTTTGATTTCAAAAAGCGGTGAAACTGTTGCACAAGCTTCATCTATTAAATATAAAGCTAGTGCAACAGTTTCCCCTTCTAAAATGATCCCCAAAAGGTTTTATTAATTACTGAAAATACAGTAATTAATACCCAAATTTCATTTAATAAAATTTACATTTTTTGATTCCAAAAAGTGGTGAAAATGTTGCACAAGCTTCATCTATTAAATATAAAGCTAGTGCAACAGTTTCCCCTTCTAAAATGATCCCCAAAAGGTTTTATTAATTACTGAAAATACAGTAATTAATACCCAAATTTCATTTATTAAAATTTACATTTTTTGATTTCAAAAAGCGGTGAAACTGTTGCACAAGCTTCATCTATTAAATATTAAGCTAGTGCAACAGTTTCCCCTTCTAAAATGATCCCCAAAAGGTTTTATTAATTACTGAAAATACAGTAATTAATACCCAAATTTCATTTATTAAAATTTACATTTTTTGATTTCAAAAAGCGGTGAAACTGTTGCACAAGCTTCATCTATTAAATATAAAGCTAGTGCAACAGTTTCCCCTTCTAAAATGATCCCCAAAAGGTTTTATTAATTACTGAAAATACAGTAATTAATACCCAAATTTCATTTATTAAAATTTACATTTTTTGATTTCAAAAAGCGGTGAAACTGTTGCACAAGCTTCATCTATTAAATATAAAGCTAGTGCAACAGTTTCCCCTTCTAAAATGATCCCCAAAAGGTTTTATTAATTACTGAAAATACAGTAATTAATACCCAAATTTCATTTATTAAAATTTACATTTTTTGATTTCAAAAAGCGGTGAAACTGTTGCACAAGCTTCATCTATTAAATATAAAGCTAGTGCAACAGTTTCCCCTTCTAAAATGATCCCCAAAAGGTTTTATTAATTACTGAAAATACAGTAATTAATACCCAAATTTCATTTATTAAAATTTACATTTTTTGATTTCAAAAAGTGGTGAAACTGTTGCACAAGCTTCATCTATTAAATATTAAGCTAGTGCAACAGTTTCCCCTTCTAAAATGATCCCCAAAAGGTTTTATTAATTACTGAAAATACAGTAATTAATACCCACATTTCATTTATTAAAATTTACATTTTTTGATTTCAAAAAGTGGTGAAACTGTTGCACTAGCTTCATCTATTAAATATTAAGCTAGTGCAACAGTTTCCCCTTCTAAAATGATCCCCAAAAGGTTTTATTAATTACTGAAAATACAGTAATTAATACCCAAATTTCATTTATTAAAATTTACATTTTTTGATTTCAAAAAGTGGTGAAACTGTTGCACAAGCTTCATCTATTAAATATTAAGCTAGTGCAACAGTTTCCCCTTCTAAAATAATCCCCAAAAGGTTTTATAAATTACTGAAAATACAGTAATTAATACCCAAATTTCATTTAATAAAATTTACATTTTTTGATTTCAAAAAGTGGTGAAAATGTTGCACAAGCTTCATCTATTAAATATTAAGCTAGTGCAACAGTTTCCCCTTCTAAAATGATCCCCAAAAGGTTTTATTAATTACTGAAAATACAGTAATTAATACCCAAATTTCATTTATTAAAATTTACATTTTTTGATTTCAAAAAGCGGTGAAACTGTTGCACAAGCTTCATCTATTAAATATAAAGCTAGTGCAACAGTTTCCCCTTCTAAAATGATCCCCAAAAGGTTTTATTAATTACTGAAAATACAGTAATTAATACCCAAATTTCATTTATTAAAATTTACATTTTTTGATTTCAAAAAGCGGTGAAACTGTTGCACAAGCTTCATCTATTAAATATAAAGCTAGTGCAACAGTTTCCCCTTCTAAAATGATCCCCAAAAGGTTTTATTAATTACTGAAAATACAGTAATTAATACCCAAATTTCATTTATTAAAATTTACATTTTTTGATTTCAAAAAGCGGTGAAACTGTTGCACAAGCTTCATCTATTAAATATAAAGCTAGTGCAACAGTTTCCCCTTCTAAAATGTTCCCCAAAAGGTTTTATTAATTACTGAAAATACAGTAATTAATACCCAAATTTCATTTAATAAAATTTACATTTTTTGATTCCAAAAAGTGGTGAAAATGTTGCACAAGCTTCATCTATTAAATATAAAGCTAGTGCAACAGTTTCCCCTTCTAAAATGATCCCCAAAAGGTTTTATTAATTACTGAAAATACAGTAATTAATACCCAAATTTCATTTATTAAAATTTACATTTTTTGATTTCAAAAAGCGGTGAAACTGTTGCACAAGCTTCATCTATTAAATATTAAGCTAGTGCAACAGTTTCCCCTTCTAAAATGATCCCCAAAAGGTTTTATTAATTACTGAAAATACAGTAATTAATACCCAAATTTCATTTATTAAAATTTACATTTTTTGATTTCAAAAAGCGGTGAAACTGTTGCACAAGCTTCATCTATTAAATATAAAGCTAGTGCAACAGTTTCCCCTTCTAAAATGATCCCCAAAAGGTTTTATTAATTACTGAAAATACAGTAATTAATACCCAAATTTCATTTATTAAAATTTACATTTTTTGATTTCAAAAAGCGGTGAAACTGTTGCACAAGCTTCATCTATTAAATATAAAGCTAGTGCAACAGTTTCCCCTTCTAAAATGATCCCCAAAAGGTTTTATTAATTACTGAAAATACAGTAATTAATACCCAAATTTCATTTATTAAAATTTACATTTTTTGATTTCAAAAAGCGGTGAAACTGTTGCACAAGCTTCATCTATTAAATATAAAGCTAGTGCAACAGTTTCCCCTTCTAAAATGATCCCCAAAAGGTTTTATTAATTACTGAAAATACAGTAATTAATACCCAAATTTCATTTATTAAAATTTACATTTTTTGATTTCAAAAAGCGGTGAAACTGTTGCACAAGCTTCATCTATTAAATATAAAGCTAGTGCAACAGTTTCCCCTTCTAAAATGATCCCCAAAAGGTTTTATTAATTACTGAAAATACAGTAATTAATACCCAAATTTCATTTATTAAAATTTACATTTTTTGATTTCAAAAAGCGGTGAAACTGTTGCACAAGCTTCGTCTATTAAATATAAAGCTAGTGCAACAGTTTCCCCTTCTAAAATGATCCCCAAAAGGTTTTATTAATTACTGAAAATACAGTAATTAATACCCAAATTTCATTTAATAAAATTTACATTTTTTGATTCCAAAAAGTGGTGAAAATGTTGCACAAGCTTCATCTATTAAATATAAAGCTAGTGCAACAGTTTCCCCTTCTAAAATGATCCCCAAAAGGTTTTATTAATTATTCAAAATACAGTAATTAATACCCAAATTTCATTTAATAAAATTTACATTTTTTGATTCCAAAAAGTGGTGAAAATGTTGCACAAGCTTCATCTATTAAATATAAAGCTAGTGCAACAGTTTCCCCTTCTAAAATGATCCCCAAAAGGTTTTATTAATTACTGAAAATACAGTAATTAATACCCAAATTTCATTTAATAAAATTTACATTTTTTGATTCCAAAAAGTGGTGAAAATGTTGCACAAGCTTCATCTATTAAATATAAAGCTAGTGCAACAGTTTCCCCTTCTAAAATGATCCCCAAAAGGTTTTATTAATTATTCAAAATACAGTAATTAATACCCAAATTTCATTTAATAAAATTTACATTTTTTGATTCCAAAAAGTGGTGAAAATGTTGCACAAGCTTCATCTATTAAATATAAAGCTAGTGCAACAGTTTCCCCTTCTAAAATGATCCCCAAAAGGTTTTATTAATTATTCAAAATACAGTAATTAATACCCAAATTTCATTTAATAAAATTTACATTTTTTGATTCCAAAAAGTGGTGAAAATGTTGCACAAGCTTCATCTATTAAATATAAAGCTAGTGCAACAGTTTCCCCTTCTAAAATGATCCCCAAAAGGTTTTATTAATTACTGAAAATACAGTAATTAATACCCAAACTTCATTTATTAAAATTTACATTTTTTGATTTCAAAAAGCGGTGAAACTGTTGCACAAGCTTCATCTATTAAATATTAAGCTAGTGCAACAGTTTCCCCTTCTAAAATGATCCCCAAAAGGTTTTATTAATTATTCAAAATACAGTAATTAATACCCAAATTTCATTTAATAAAATTTACATTTTTTGATTCCAAAAAGTGGTGAAAATGTTGCACAAGCTTCATCTATTAAATATAAAGCTAGTGCAACAGTTTCCCCTTCTAAAATGATCCCCAAAAGGTTTTATTAATTACTGAAAATACAGTAATTAATACCCAAATTTCATTTATTAAAATTTACATTTTTTGATTTCAAAAAGTGGTGAAACTGTTGCACAAGCTTCATCTATTAAATATTAAGCTAGTGCAACAGTTTCCCCTTCTAAAATGATCCCCAAAAGGTTTTATTAATTATTCAAAATACAGTAATTAATACCCAAATTTCATTTATTAAAATTTACATTTTTTGATTTCAAAAAGTGGTGAAACTGTTGCACAAGCTTCATCTATTAAATATTAAGCTAGTGCAACAGTTTCCCCTTCTAAAATGATCCCCAAAAGGTTTTATTAATTATTCAAAATACAGTAATTAATACCCAAATTTCATTTATTAAAATTTACATTTTTTGATTTCAAAAAGTGGTGAAACTGTTGCACAAGCTTCATCTATTAAATATTAAGCTAGTGCAACAGTTTCCCCTTCTAAAATGATCCCCAAAAGGTTTTATTAATTATTCAAAATACAGTAATTAATACCCAAATTTCATTTATTAAAATTTACATTTTTTGATTTCAAAAAGTGGTGAAACTGTTGCACAAGCTTCATCTATTAAATATTAAGCTAGTGCAACAGTTTCCCCTTCTAAAATGATCCCCAAAAGGTTTTATTAATTATTCAAAATACAGTAATTAATACCCAAATTTCATTTATTTAAATTTACATTTTTTGATTTCAAAAAGTGGTGAAACTGTTGCACAAGCTTCATCTATTAAATATTAAGCTAGTGCAACAGTTTCCCCTTCTAAAATGATCCCCAAAAGGTTTTATTAATTACTGAAAATACAGTAATTAATACCCAAATTTCATTTAATAAAATTTACATTTTTTGATTCCAAAAAGTGGTGAAAATGTTGCACAAGCTTCATCTATTAAATATTAAGCTAGTGCAACAGTTTCCCCTTCTAAAATGATCCCCAAAAGGTTTTATTAATTACTGAAAATACAGTAATTAATACCCAAATTTCATTTAATAAAATTTACATTTTTTGATTCCAAAAAGTGGTGAAAATGTTGCACAAGCTTCATCTATTAAATATTAAGCTAGTGCAACAGTTTCCCCTTCTAAAATGATCCCCAAAAGGTTTTATTAATTACTGAAAATACAGTAATTAATACCCAAATTTCATTTAATAAAATTTACATTTTTTGATTCCAAAAAGTGGTGAAAATGTTGCACAAGCTTCATCTATTAAATATTAAGCTAGTGCAACAGTTTCCCCTTCTAAAATGATCCCCAAAAGGTTTTATTAATTACTGAAAATACAGTAATTAATACCCAAATTTCATTTAATAAAATTTACATTTTTTGATTCCAAAAAGTGGTGAAAATGTTGCACAAGCTTCATCTATTAAATATTAAGCTAGTGCAACAGTTTCCCCTTCTAAAATAATCCCCAAAAGGTTTTATTAATTACTGAAAATACAGTAATTAATACCCAAATTTCATTTAATAAAATTTACATTTTTTGATTCCAAAAAGTGGTGAAAATGTTGCACAAGCTTCATCTATTAAATATTAAGCTAGTGCAACAGTTTCCCCTTCTAAAATGATCCCCAAAAGGTTTTATTAATTACTGAAAATACAGTAATTAATACCCAAATTTCATTTAATAAAATTTACATTTTTTGATTCCAAAAAGTGGTGAAAATGTTGCACTA
The DNA here is from genome assembly GCA_024447195.1 of Panagrolaimus sp. LJ2414. Classification (NCBI taxonomy): domain Eukaryota; kingdom Metazoa; phylum Nematoda; class Chromadorea; order Rhabditida; family Panagrolaimidae; genus Panagrolaimus; species Panagrolaimus sp. LJ2414. Next base: position 1,891,989 of record JAMRXY010000048.1, on the reverse strand, counting down.
GCTTCATCTATTAAATATTAAGCTAGTGCAACAGTTTCCCCTTCTAAAATGATCCCCAAAAGGTTTTATTAATTATTCAAAATACAGTAATTAATACCCAAATTTCATTTATTAAAATTTGCATTTTTTGATTCCAAAAAGTGGTGAAACTGTTGCACTAGCTTCATCTATTAAATATTAAGCTAGTGCAACAGTTTCCCCTTCTAAAATGATCCCCAAAAGGTTTTATAAATTACTGAAAATACAGTAATTAATACCCAAATTTCATTTAATAAAATTTACATTTTTTGATTTCAAAAAGTGGTGAAACTGTTGCACAAGCTTCATCTATTAAATATTAAGCTAGTGCAACAGTTTCCCCTTCTAAAATGATCCCCAAAAGGTTTTATTAATTATTCAAAATACAGTAATTAATACCCAAATTTCATTTAATGAAATTTACATTTTTTGATTCCAAAAAGTGGTGAAAATGTTGCACAAGCTTCATCTATTAAATATTAAGCTAGTGCAACAGTTTCCCCTTCTAAAATGATCCCCAAAAGGTTTTATTAATTATTCAAAATACAGTAATTAATACCCAAATTTCATTTATTAAAATTTGCATTTTTTGATTCCAAAAAGTGGTGAAACTGTTGCACTAGCTTCATCTATTAAATATTAAGCTAGTGCAACAGTTTCCCCTTCTAAAATGATCCCCAAAAGGTTTTATTAATTATTCAAAATACAGTAATTAATACCCAAATTTCATTTAATAAAATTTACATTTTTTGATTCCAAAAAGTGGTGAAAATGTTGCACTAGCTTCATCTATTAAATATTAAGCTAGTGCAACAGTTTCCCCTTCTAAAATGATCCCCAAAAGGTTTTATTAATTATTCAAAATACAGTAATTAATACCCAAATTTCATTTATTAAAATTTGCATTTTTTGATTCCAAAAAGTGGTGAAACTGTTGCACAAGCTTCATCTATTAAATATTAAGCTAGTGCAACAGTTTCCCCTTCTAAAATGATCCCCAAAAGGTTTTATTAATTATTCAAAATACAGTAATTAATACCCAAATTTCATTTATTAAAATTTGCATTTTTTGATTCCAAAAAGTGGTGAAACTGTTGCACAAGCTTCATCTATTAAATATTAAGCTAGTGCAACAGTTTCCCCTTCTAAAATGATCCCCAAAAGGTTTTATTAATTATTCAAAATACAGTAATTAATACCCAAATTTCATTTATTAAAATTTGCATTTTTTGATTCCAAAAAGTGGTGAAACTGTTGCACAAGCTTCATCTATTAAATATTAAGCTAGTGCAACAGTTTCCCCTTCTAAAATGATCCCCAAAAGGTTTTATTAATTATTCAAAATACAGTAATTAATACCCAAATTTCATTTAATAAAATTTACATTTTTTGATTCCAAAAAGTGGTGAAAATGTTGCACTAGCTTCATCTATTAAATATTAAGCTAGTGCAACAGTTTCCCCTTCTAAAATGATCCCCAAAAGGTTTTATTAATTATTCAAAATACAGTAATTAATACCCAAATTTCATTTATTAAAATTTGCATTTTTTGATTCCAAAAAGTGGTGAAACTGTTGCACTAGCTTCATCTATTAAATATTAAGCTAGTGCAACAGTTTCCCCTTCTAAAATGATCCCCAAAAGGTTTTATAAATTACTGAAAATACAGTAATTAATACCCAAATTTCATTTAATGAAATTTACATTTTTTGATTCCAAAAAGTGGTGAAAATGTTGCACAAGCTTCATCTATTAAATATTAAGCTAGTGCAACAGTTTCCCCTTCTAAAATGATCCCCAAAAGGTTTTATTAATTATTCAAAATACAGTAATTAATACCCAAATTTCATTTATTAAAATTTGCATTTTTTGATTCCAAAAAGTGGTGAAACTGTTGCACAAGCTTCATCTATTAAATATTAAGCTAGTGCAACAGTTTCCCCTTCTAAAATGATCCCCAAAAGGTTTTATTAATTATTCAAAATACAGTAATTAATACCCAAATTTCATTTAATGAAATTTACATTTTTTGATTCCAAAAAGTGGTGAAAATGTTGCACAAGCTTCATCTATTAAATATTAAGCTAGTGCAACAGTTTCCCCTTCTAAAATGATCCCCAAAAGGTTTTATTAATTATTCAAAATACAGTAATTAATACCCAAATTTCATTTATTAAAATTTGCATTTTTTGATTCCAAAAAGTGGTGAAACTGTTGCACAAGCTTCATCTATTAAATATTAAGCTAGTGCAACAGTTTCCCCTTCTAAAATGATCCCCAAAAGGTTTTATTAATTATTCAAAATACAGTAATTAATACCCAAATTTCATTTAATAAAATTTACATTTTTTGATTCCAAAAAGTGGTGAAAATGTTGCACTAGCTTCATCTATTAAATATTAAGCTAGTGCAACAGTTTCCCCTTCTAAAATGATCCCCAAAAGGTTTTATTAATTATTCAAAATACAGTAATTAATACCCAAATTTCATTTATTAAAATTTGCATTTTTTGATTCCAAAAAGTGGTGAAACTGTTGCACTAGCTTCATCTATTAAATATTAAGCTAGTGCAACAGTTTCCCCTTCTAAAATGATCCCCAAAAGGTTTTATAAATTACTGAAAATACAGTAATTAATACCCAAATTTCATTTAATAAAATTTACATTTTTTGATTTCAAAAAGTGGTGAAACTGTTGCACAAGCTTCATCTATTAAATATTAAGCTAGTGCAACAGTTTCCCCTTCTAAAATGATCCCCAAAAGGTTTTATTAATTATTCAAAATACAGTAATTAATACCCAAATTTCATTTAATGAAATTTACATTTTTTGATTCCAAAAAGTGGTGAAAATGTTGCACAAGCTTCATCTATTAAATATTAAGCTAGTGCAACAGTTTCCCCTTCTAAAATGATCCCCAAAAGGTTTTATTAATTATTCAAAATACAGTAATTAATACCCAAATTTCATTTATTAAAATTTACATTTTTTGATTTCAAAAAGTGGTGAAACTGTTGCACTAGCTTCATCTATTAAATATTAAGCTAGTGCAACAGTTTCCCCTTCTAAAATGATCCCCAAAAGGTTTTATTAATTACTGAAAATACAGTAATTAATACCCAAATTTTATTTCTTAAAATTTACATTTTTTGATTCCAAAAAGTGGTGAAACTGTTGCACTAGCTTCATCTATTAAATATTAAGCTAGTGCAACAGTTTCCCCTTCTAAAATGATCCCCAAAAGGTTTTATTAATTATTCAAAATACAGTAATTAATACCCAAATTTCATTTATTAAAATTTGCATTTTTTGATTCCAAAAAGTGGTGAAACTGTTGCACTAGCTTCATCTATTAAATATTAAGCTAGTGCAACAGTTTCCCCTTCTAAAATGATCCCCAAAAGGTTTTATTAATTATTCAAAATACAGTAATTAATACCCAAATTTCATTTAATAAAATTTACATTTTTTGATTCCAAAAAGTGGTGAAAATGTTGCACAAGCTTCATCTATTAAATATTAAGCTAGTGCAACAGTTTCCCCTTCTAAAATAATCCCCAAAAGGTTTTATAAATTACTGAAAATACAGTAATTAATACCCAAATTTCATTTATTACAATTTACATTTTTTGATTCCAAAAAGTGGTGAAAATGTTGCACAAGCTTCATCTATTAAATATTAAGCTAGTGCAACAGTTTCCCCTTCTAAAATGATCCCCAAAAGGTTTTATTAATTACTGAAAATACAGTAATTAATACCCAAATTTCATTTATTAAAATTTACATTTTTTGATTTCAAAAAGCGGTGAAACTGTTGCACAAGCTTCATCTATTAAATATTAAGCTAGTGCAACAGTTTCCCCTTCTAAAATGATCCCCAAAAGGTTTTATTAATTACTGAAAATACAGTAATTAATACCCAAATTTCATTTATTAAAATTTACATTTTTTGATTCCAAAAAGTGGTGAAACTGTTGCACAAGCTTCATCTAATAAATATTAAGCTAGTGCAACAGTTTCCCCTTCTAAAATGATCCCCAAAAGGTTTTATTAATTATTCAAAATACAGTAATTAATACCCAAATTTCATTAAATAAAATTTACATTTTTTGATTCCAAAAAGTGGTGAAACTGTTGCACAAGTTCATCTATTAAATATTAAGCTAGTGCAACAGTTTCCCCTTCTAAAATGATCCCCAAAAGGTTTTATTAATTATTCAAAATACAGTAATTAATACCCAAATTTCATTTAATAAAATTTACATTTTTTGATTCCAAAAAGTGGTGAAACTGTTGCACAAGCTTCATCTATTAAATATTAAGCTAGTGCAACAGTTTCCCCTTCTAAAATGATCCCCAAAAGGTTTTATTAATTATTGAAAATACAGTAATTATTACCTAAATTTCATTTATTAAAATTTACATTTTTTGATTCCAAAAAGTGGTGAAACTGTTGCACAAGCTTCATCTATTAAATATTAAGCTAGTGCAACAGTTTCCCCTTCTAAAATGATCCCCAAAAGGTTTTATTAATTATTCAAAATACAGTAATTAATACCCAAATTTCATTTAATAAAATTTACATTTTTTGATTCCAAAAAGTGGTGAAACTGTTGCACAAGTTCATCTATTAAATATTAAGCTAGTGCAACAGTTTCCCCTTCTAAAATGATCCCCAAAAGGTTTTATTTATTACTGAAAATACAGTAATTAATACCCAAATTTCATTTAATAAAATTTACATTTTTTGATTCCAAAAAGTGGTGAAACTGTTGCACAAGCTTCATCTATTAAATATAAAGCTAGTGCAACAGTTTCTCCTTCTAAAATGATCCCCAAAAGGTTTTATTTATTACTGAAAATACAGTAATTAATACCCAAATTTCATTTAATAAAATTTACATTTTTTGATTCCAAAAAGTGGTGAAACTGTTGCACAAGCTTCATCTATTAAATATTAAGCTAGTGCAACAGTTTCCCCTTCTAAAATGATCCCCAAAAGGTTTTATTAATTATTGAAAATACAGTAATTAATACCCAAATTTCATTTAATAAAATTTACATTTTTTGATTCCAAAAAGTGGTGAAACTGTTGCACAAGCTTCATCTATTAAATATTAAGCTAGTGCAACAGTTTCCCCTTCTAAAATGATCCCCAAAAGGTTTTATTAATTATTCAAAATACAGTAATTAATACCCAAATTTCATTTAATAAAATTTACATTTTTTGATTCCAAAAAGTGGTGAAACTGTTGCACAAGTTCATCTATTAAATATTAAGCTAGTGCAACAGTTTCCCCTTCTAAAATGATCCCCAAAAGGTTTTATTTATTACTGAAAATACAGTAATTAATACCCAAATTTCATTTAATAAAATTTACATTTTTTGATTCCAAAAAGTGGTGAAACTGTTGCACAAGCTTCATCTATTAAATATAAAGCTAGTGCAACAGTTTCTCCTTCTAAAATGATCCCCAAAAGGTTTTATTTATTACTGAAAATACAGTAATTAATACCCAAATTTCATTTAATAAAATTTACATTTTTTGATTCCAAAAAGTGGTGAAACTGTTGCACAAGCTTCATCTATTAAATATTAAGCTAGTGCAACAGTTTCCCCTTCTAAAATGATCCCCAAAAGGTTTTATTAATTATTGAAAATACAGTAATTAATACCCAAATTTCATTTATTAAAATTTACATTTTTTGATTCCAAAAAGTGGTGAACTAAAATTTTACTTTTTTTTACTAGCTGTTAAAAATTTTACTTTTTTTGAATTTTCGATTTGCGTTTTCTCGAAAACTAACAGATAAAGCTATGTTAAAAAGTTAATATTCGTGATCAGCGGGGTCGATTACCCCGGTTTCAGACGTTTTTATGTCAAGATCTGAGAAAAAATTTTTTTCGGTTTTTGTCGGGCCCTGACCTATCTAGGTTAGATAACTCCTATAAACCGGTATCGTATAGGTGCGCAATTTAATTCTGCATCGATTAGTGTCACTTTTGGCCAAAAATAATAATTTTAGATCAAGTGGCATCGAATAAATGATGTTGTAGATATTGCTTTTTGAAAATTTGCATCAAGATGAAACTCGTATAAAAAAAGAAAAGAGTGTATTCGATGCAGAATTTTATGGAGAATCTGAATCTGACTTCATTTCGCCCCGCACGTATCAAATAAAAGTAGGGCGACGCAAAAACTACACACATTTCACTTTAGACGCTGTTTTGACCCGTAAAAAATAGTGTTAAAGATTTAAAAGTTCATGATTCGTGTAGAGCTGCTTAAGGCGCGTCGAATGATACCAAATTTATAGCTGTAACTTAATTTTAACAATTCTGACAGTAATATACGCGCGAACACCTGTATTTCGAAATCGGTTGCTCTGATTTCGAAATAAACCAAAAATTCGAATTCTCCGACCTCGATTTGCTATATATACGCCGAATTAGCTTTCAAACTTAAAATTTATTTTTTTCGAAATGCCAGATTTTTTCAAAAAAGCTCGATTTTTAGAAAAAATGCCTTATAAGTCATTTGTGGTAAAATGTTAAAATTTTTATAAATGTTGTTCTTTCAATTTTTGTTGAAGCTTTTTGGCTTAACTGAAAAATAAAAAGATTTAGGTTTGCTCCAAATTTAAATGTTTTTTCGGTGGACCAGTAATGATTAATTTTAGGTAAAATGGTAATACAGTAATGTGGTAAAATCGATTAATACGAAAAATGTTTATTGTTTAACACCTGTGGGATGGAATTGTACCCAAGAAAAAATAATGAGTAAATCGGATAAACAGTGTTTAAAATTTTAATGGTTGATTTTAGAAATAAGTACTGTGTGGTAAAGTGGTAAAGTAATACTGTGGTAAAATGTTTGTGGTAAATATGCTTGACTTTTCCTAGGACCTGCATGATAGAGTTGTAAAAATAAAAAATTAAAGATAATAGAGGATAAATGGGAGTTAAAATTATGATGGTGTGTTTTAGTAATAGGAAGGACATGTGGTCCAGTAATAAATAGTATGTGGTGCAATGTTAAAATTTTCAAAAAATGTGTTTTTTTCAAGTTTCGTTGAATGTTTTTGGTACGAATGAAAAACAAAGTAAATTAAAATTCTTAAGTGGCCCAGTAATATGTAATTTGTGGTAATGTGGTAAAATGTTGTATGTGTAAAATGTTTATCGTGTGTTAGGGAAACTGTCGGGGTTTTAATGAAAGATAGTAAGATGAAGATATTGTGAGATATATAAATATTATAATTGTTGCTATGTATGCACATACATGTATGTAATAAGTAATTTGTGTTAAGAACATCAGTGATGTCTTCTTAGGTGTGTTAACTGTTGTACATAAAAAATTTTATGCTGGAATGTATGTGTCAAGTATAAATGTGATATACGATTTTAAGCAGAAATAAAACCGATAAATATTCACAACTTTACACTGTAGCTTACCACACTCAGTCACAAGTTTCTCCCCTTTACGCGACTTTATGCCATTATCTTAGTCCTAAGGCTTTATCTCAGACTTTATCTTAGTCTTTTACCGCAATGCATTGTTATAATGAAGCTTTTATGAAATTAAAAATTGTAATTGCTTCTGCAAAACAGTCTTGGGGGGGGACTCACGAAGTGAGGCCCCCAAAGTGTCTTGTTCTATCAAAAAACAACAAAATAATCAAAATCTGAGATGGTGTGTGTCGCCCGATTTAAAATTTGTGGTAGATACTCTCTTAAAAAATGGTCTTTGTCAATAAAAATTTTTCATATTTAAAAAATATCTCAGACATTGCTGCAGTCGATTTTTGCTGTTGTTGACTTGGCAGTTGACACAGAATGACGCAAAAATAGATTTTTTGTTACACATTTGTACTTCACTTTTTTATCTGTTTTGGAAAAGAAAGAAAAAGAAATTTGTGTTTTAACACAAAAACATATCAATAAAGCTCCCTATTTGTGTGCTGAAATTTCGGTTTTGTATTTTCGTATGTTTTTGAATATTTAATTTTTTTAACAATTGTCTGTATTTTTTATTTTCTAATTAGTACATTTCCAATGACAACACTTTGAAAAAACCATAAAAATGTAATATTTCAAATTTTCCTACATTTTTTGATTTGCGTGCTTTTTACAAACCCGGGTGGGTTGTAAACCTTTCGTAAAACCCTTTCAAAAACCAAAAGCTTTTTTGGACTTTTTTTTAAAAAACCGTTGAAACAAATATCAGATTCCTCAGACTTTGCGAATTTTTTAATTTTTGCTTTATTAAACACTTTTTTGAAACAAATAATATTGAAATTAAAAATATTCAAGGACCCGCTTGCTTATGAAAAAAATGAATAAAAATTTATGATTCAGATGAATCGGTTACTGTATTCTGACGATGACAACGAAAAATAACTCCAAAATCATTAAATGCCAAAAATAATGCCGGAAGTAAAAATAATGCATGCCAAAGTCCAAGAAAAGTGACCAAAATAATTGTTTTCCAAAAAACTGCAACAACATATGCATCAACGAATAATAATGGAATGATTCCCAAAACTGTTGATAAACCTGTTAAAATAATTATTAAATTACGGTATCAGATAATAATAAATACCAGATTGAATTACTGGCCATCCAACCCCATTAAAAGTATGCTCTAATCGATGATAAGTTGAAAGGGAATCTGTGGAAGGCCTTAATTGATTCATAATTTTGTGTTTAATTGTGCGAGGTTTTTCTTCAGTTTCTAATGTCATTGTAAAATAATGATAGCAAATGTGAGCTAAAAATGGTATTTGAAATTGTATGAAGTCGCTTTAAATAAATGTAAAATTTTTTAATCCCTAAAAGTATATGTTTACGAACCAGAATAGTCAACGCTGAAACCAATTGACATTAGCATAGAAATGAGAGAAACGGCATCCAAATTAACATTCCATAAATGTAAATATCCAACGGTTCCACAGCTGATTGAAAGGATTGAAAGAATTACAGAAAATATTGCACCAACATTCAAAACAAAAATCAACACCAAAATTGACATCAAAACAATTGCCGAAATTGCAGTTTGAATAAAATTTATTGGCGCTGAAGCCGCAGATTCAGTTGGAACTTTTTCAAGTGGATGATGGGAGCTGACATTGAAAATCGGAGAATATCGAGTTAAAATGGCACGTCTGAAAAGATGTTATGCAACTTTTTGTTACAAATTATTTACCTTTGAGAAAGTAATTCTTCGACATCCAAGAAGTTTTTCATTCCATGATATGTGATAAAAAAGAAGAAGGAATCAATCACTTCTTCTCCAGATGATAGAGTTCTAAAAATAATTTATGATATTCAAATTACAAAAATTTGCATAATTTATTACTTTGTATGTATGAATTTTTCTGCTAAATTAAATGATCGATAATTTTGTAACATTTCAATTGGCTCCCAAATGCTTTCATCTTCTGAACCCCAAAATGAAGCTGCCTGCAACATGCAATTTCCTAAAGTTTAATCCATCCATTTAAGAAAATAAAAACTTACAATCTCATAATCCCTTATCCAAACACTTGAACCATTTTCACCCATTGAAAATTTTGGAATATTTTCAAGTTCTCGAAGCATTGCTGCAAATTGTTCCCTTTTCATTTCATCTTCGAATGACCCAAAATCAGTGACAACAAAATTCACAACAAAGGATTCATTCAACATAAAATTTTGCATTTTATGCGAAATTGGAGTTAGCGGAGATTCTTTGAGATATAAATTTTCCATATCAAAATCCGTATTAACCAAAGTACAAAGATACACAGAAATTCCAAGATGAATAATAAAAACAAGCAAAATTCCACCACGAACAATTCGAAGATGTAAAAATTTTACAAATGCCATCAACCATGTGGATTCGGCTTCTTTTGATTGATCTGTTGGAGATGCTTTGGCTTCAGTTGAACAAAGATCATTGCTGGAATTGTTTGAAATTTTATCAGCTCCAATTCCAAGGAATAAATCTCGAAGCCGATTGAAATAAGATTCTGATGAACCATCTGATGAAATTGATGGCTGAAATGAGAATACTTTTAATTAACTTTTTTGAAGAATTATGCAAATTGTTACCACTTTTTTCTGTTCATTTTCAAGTTCTTCTTCGAATCGAGTTTGCCGTTTTCCACAAATGCTTACAATTGCAACAAAAAATGTTATCTAAAATTTTGTTCATGGATCTTAGAAATGGCTTTTTTGTGACTTTTTTAAATTATCTTCTATTTCTGTTGATTTTTTAAACAAAATTTTTAAATTCCCCATTTATTAAAAAAACTTTTATATTTTGATGCATCTCCAAAAATTTTAGCACCTTTTGTTCATTATTTCTGTTCCCCATTTTTTCATTCAACATTTTTTCTTTTGTGTTCGATTACATAAAAATAACAACGTAAAATTCTTTTTTTATGTGTTGTAAATGATAAAACCCCCTCGCAGGATGTCATCGTTTTAAACCAGTTTTAATCTGGGAGTTTTTGCGTGCTCATATCCCCCCTCTTTTTTTGTGTTCGCTTTTTTCGACGCGGCAAACACAAAATAATGCTTTTTCTTTGCAGCAACGAAAGAAAAGAAGAAAAGGGTTTTGTATGTCCTACTTTTTTTCTACTTCATTGATTTTTCTATTCATTCAAAAAATTGACGGCCATAACAAAAAAAAGTTCATCAGTTTTGGTTCCTTTTTTCCTTTTTAAAAGATAAGGGTCTTTTTTAGGAAGTTAAAAAAAGTTGTTAATTTGTCACATTTTTTCTTTCAAATTTTGGATTAAAGCGGAAAAAAGGAAACTTGATTTTGGCCTTTTTTAAATTTAATTGTGGGAATGCAAAAATGAATATATTTTTCTTACTTGATAAAAGAAATCGATTGTTAATGCAACGGATGTATATAAACAGAATAATTGAACAACTGGCATTTGACTAATTAATCCAACTCCAAAACAAAGAACATCCGTGATTGATGTAACAGAAACTGATGCACCACTTTTTGCACAAGCTGCACCAATTCGAGATTCAAAATTTGGTTGAGTGCTAAAATTTAAAATTTTTGGAGTTGATCGATTTATTTGAGCCAAAAAATCAATAAAAAAGTTTAAACAAAAAACTTATGTTTTAGTTATCAAAGCTAATAAAACAAGTTTAAATATGCAAATTTTTCAAGATTTACAAAAGTGTCTTACCTGGAATGCCTCCAACCAGCTAAAATAAGAAATGCATCATCAATGCCAATAGTAATAACCAAAAATGGCACAACTGTAAGAATATTACTAAATGGAAATCCAAATCCCCAAAGGGTGCCAAACGTTGTGATCAATGCCATTCCAGGAGAGATAACTCCAAAAATTGCTTCAATATGTTGACTTTTATACAATGGCACATTAAATAAGGTAATAATCATGAAAGCAGTTAAAATACAGCCCGTTAAACCCAAATACGGTATTGCAACAAGTGTTATTTTGCTTTCTAAAAATACCGTACTTTTTACTGCAATCAAACGATTAAACAAACTAACGTTCTTCTAATTCCCGAGTTCGAGAAAGTAGCGCATAATTAAGTTTTGGAGATTCTGCACTTAATCGTTCCATTAATTTTCGTAGTTGAAATTCAAAATTTGTTTTAATTTCCTCTGAATTTGGAAGGGAAAGATCAATCATGTAATGCAAAATGAATAATTTAAATCCATCAACAATCATCAGATTATCCCTTTGTTTCCAGTTTAAACTTCCAATCGAATATCCAAGAAAAACGTGATTTTGTAAAGCTTGAGCATTTGGGAATGTTAATACAAAACTTGATGAATCACCACCTGATTCTATTATCGCCTAAAACAAATTCATAGTGGTATGATTCAATGGTCAGGAACATAAACTAGTACAATAATTTCTGTCTACACAAGGATTAAAAGCAGCAGCGAAAAAATAATTTTGAGCCATTATAGGGAACAAAAATGCAACTTTTTTGTTTTCCGACTTATGTCATCCATAAAAGAACAAACCTGAAGGAATCCAAGAACCAATGCATTACTTTCATTACAGTAAATTCCACAAATTTGTTTGTAATTATACAAATGGGAATCATAGCCATCTGAAATTGTTGAATTTTCAACGATTAATCGATTCACAGCTGCAATCTCTCCCAAATCTTCTTGATTCATTAAATTTTCACCATCTTTTCGGTCAACCAAAATTTGAATCTAAAACTCTTTTATGCAAATTTTTTAAATTAAATAAACATACTCTATAATGATGTGCTCCAGAAGCATATTCGAATGGTTCCAAGGCTTTTTCTTCCACCCTTGAAAGGGCATTCAACGGAGAATAAATATCCCAAATATCATTTTGTGAATTAAAATTTAAGAATCCGATGCATGAAATTAAAGTTAAAATTAAAGGAATTATCTAAAAATACCGTAATTGGCACAGTAATCCAACAAGGCAAAAAAACTTACAATAAAAGGTGCAGGATGTTTTGCAACAAAGCGTCCATAAGCATCAAAGAATTTCTCCAGGGGACGCATTAATTAAAGTTTTATTTTGATGAATGAGAAAAAACTTGAATGAAAATCTTTGTCACTTTTGTAAACCTAAAGAAGCTTCTGTAAAAAATATGAAAATAAAAATAATGGGGCCAGTGAAAACAATATCCTTTGAATTTATAATTGCTTTTTGAATAAAAATTTAATAATTTGTTAAAAATCAAAAAAAGAGGCAAACGAAAACGAATTTTTTGTAACTGGTTTTGCTTCAATCTTAAAATTTCAGAAGAAGTTCAACGAAGAAGAAAGAGAAAACAGCGAATCAAAAAAAGAGTACAAAAAAAGTGGAAGAATGAGGGAATTCAAAAGGAAAAGAAAAGTCAAAGGCTTTTTTCTATCCAGAAGCAAATTCTTAAAGACAGCAAAAAAAGAAGAAAAAAAGTGCAACTGATTTTTTTTGGTTGCTGCTACTTTTTTGCGTGTCCAAAACCGGCCCCTAAAGGCAAATAAAAAAAAAGATAAAAGAAAAGAAGCCAAAAATGGAAGGATGGGAGATCAAAAAAAGAAGAAGAAGAAGAGGATGTCACAAAAAAAATGAAAGATTCAAAGAGAAGCTGATATTTTTGAAGAAGAAGAAGAAGTTGTTGTTGTTGTAGTTGACACCTGGAGGGAAAGATTTTTTTTTGATTTGTTCAAAAAAGTTGAAAGTGAAAGTGAAAAAAGGGATTTCATTTGGAACGAACATCTTCACTTTTGGGGGTCTTTTAAAGGTTACTTTAAAAATTTGAAAGCTGGGTAATAAATAAAAGAAAACATGCTGAAAAAATATTTATGTCCCAAAAAATAACGGGTTTAAATTTTGTTTTGGAACTAAATCTTTTTACTTCCAGTTTTTAAAAAGAAATAAAAAACTGAAAATTCTTTAAAAAAATGTGTACTTTATCTAAAAAAAGTCAAAATTTGAATGCAACAAAAAAAGTAAGTAACTTTTGAACTTTGTAACAATTGTATTAACAAAAAGGTTTAAAAATATAAAGTCTCTTTTATTTGAACGTTGTCCGGAGACTTTAAATCTTCTTTTTTTCAGTCTCGTTCATGGATTTTTGACTTTAATTTTAATTCAAGGACGACAGAGGTCAAAAAAGTTTGATTTACTTAAATACTGGTAAAATAAGAGTACAATAAAATTTCCTTTTCACACCTTTTCAAACCTTTTTTACATCAAATAAAACATGGATTACAGAAAAATGACCACAAAAACATTTTCCTCCTAAAAATATAAAAATCCAATATGAGGAGGGGGGATAAAGGCAAGCAATAAAAAAGTCGTCAAAAACCGGTCAAAAAACTACAACTTTTTTGTCACAGAATCTGATTCTTTGAACGGAACCAAAGGGAATCATCGTCACGGTTTTATTCTTGTCAACAGCCACTTGAGATGGAAGAAGAAAGTGTGAATGAGATATAAAATTAGTTCTAGGGCATCTGGATGGAATTTTTAATGAAATAAAAATCTTTTTTAAAAAAGAACACATGGTTGAGTTGGTTTAAAAACAAGTAATAGATTTATAATGGATGTAAAAATATCCGATCTTAAATCATATTCTTATGTATCATTTTTTTCAACCATTTTTACTCTTTTATGACGACAAAAACTGTTTTTGAACAATAGGACACTGTTCGACCAGAGAATTTAGAAACCTTTCTTTTGCAAACATGTTTAATCTTATTGTTAACAATTGTATAAGCCGTCTGTTTGGTAAGCGTTTACGTAATTCAAGTTTTGTGCCTCTTGAGAAATTCGTTGAATTAGTTTTAAAATTTTAAATCGGATTTGGCAAGAATATAAAAAATTTTGACCAATAACACGGTGTGTTGAACAGTGTAATGACTTTTTTATCGTGTGCTAGCTTTTCCAAATATAAACTTTAAAACTTTTTTCTGAACGATTGAGATAAGCTAAACGAAATCTGTAAAAACAGAAAAAAAGGTTATTATAATATTATTGGATGAGAGCACCAAAATTAAAAAAGAAGATTCAGAATCCTCTGGATTCTAAACTCCAGAGAATTTAGAAACCTTTCTTTTGCAAATATGTTTCCTCTGGATTCTGAATTCAATATAAAACTCATGCAAAATGCATAAAAAGTTTTGTGCATGCGCAACAGTTTCATTTCGCCAAAAGAAAATTTTCACTGCATTTTTACAAAGGAAAAAACAAAGATTCAGAATCATGCGAAATCTGAATCTTCTTTTTTTAATTTCAGTGCTCTCATCCATTAATATGATCATAAGCTTTTTTTCTGTTTTTACAGAATTTGTTTAACTTATCTCAATCGTTCAGAAAAAAGTTTTAAAAATTTAATATGGAAAACCTGGCACACGATAAAAAAAGTCATTACACTGTTAATGATTTTTTACAATTGAAAATATTAGAGGGATTTGTTACGAAGAATTAACATAACAAGAGAGATTTATTGACGACTTCACATTGATGACGAAATAGATACAAACGACAAAGGAAAATGATGACAACTCAAGCTTATATAGACATTCAAAGAGAATAATAAGTGATAATATGTAAATTTCTTCTATCGCGGTTATTCTCCGCGACACTCCCCACTACGGCAGTTGTTCAGCTACGACGACGTTTTGAGTTGGAGAATTATTCTTTTGATGTGCAGGTTCTCAGGAAATTAAGAGATCTTTTGTTTTCATACATATTCAGATTGATTTGCTAGATATTTTTTCACGAACATATTCAGTGGTTCACGAGCAACTAATGATGGAATTCGAATTCAACAGTTGAACTAATTGACCCAAAGTAACACCAATACGGTTTCGACGAAGTCCATGAATACTGAGCTGAAGTTTATATCCACAAACAACAACTGATGTGATGAATATTCACGATCAATCCATTCGTTGAGATTTTGTCTTCTCGGCTAGAGACCTTCCCCAGCACGACAGATGTAATGTATCTTTACGTTTGTTGAATTGAAGAGTTTTCCTTGAAAACTTTGTTGACCTTTTTTGTGGTAGGTTAACCAGATGATATTTAATTTCATCATTGTTATAACAGCAGATCGATTTTTGCAGGAGATCCATGATCTCACTTTGATAAGTTTTAATGAAATAATTGCTGTTGCATACTGCAGAGTTTGAAATTTTCTTAAAGTTTCCATGAAACCTTTTTGTATTTGATTGAGTTGTTGATAACTTTTGTTTTGCTTCTTTGAGCTGGGTTACCATTTGATGATTATTTCACCTTGTGAAATAATTAAATATTGATTCTTTGAATCTTTGAAGAGTTCCTTTGAACTTTTATTTGATTGTTTTTGATTCTGTTTTTATTCACCATGTGAATAAAAAGCAGATTGATTCTTTGATAGGTTTCCTTGAAACTATCATGATTGCTTCCATATCATAATATTCATAATGACGACGAGGATCAGGAGCTGGCACTTCACTAGATTTATCCATTGGTTTCAGGTACTAGCATTTTCTCAGACTTATCCATTGGTTTCAGGAGCTGATACTTCACCAGGTTTACCCATGTTTCTCACGTTGACCATTTGAAGATGATGATACCCTGCCACGCGGGTCTTGGTTCCCGGTCGATGCACCATTTTGTTACGAAGAATTAACATAACAAGAGAGATTTATTGACGACTTCACATTGATGACGAAATAGATACAAACGACAAAGGAAAATGATGACAACTCAAGCTTATATAGACATTCAAAGAGAATAATAAGTGATAATATGTAAATTTCTTCTATCGCGGTTATTCTCCGCGACAGGATTGTTGAAAAACTGATGAATCATGGGTGCGTGTTTATTTTTAAAAAAACATTATGTTTCAAAAAATGTATAACCTTCAAAAGAAGATTTTGTTTATTAACTTTACAGTTGATTACAGTAATGACAAAATATGAGACTTCTTTCCCGTCTTACTTTCGATCCCCTCTTTTTCTTTAATTACATTTTGCGTTTAATTTTGCAACAACCGTATGTGCTAAAATGTTAAAAATTACTTGTGTCATTCATTTTATTAGTCATTTTTTTTTTGCAACAATTGTAAATATCATGAAGAAATTGATAAATAAAAAAACCAGATGTAAAAACGTTGCAGCAGACGCAAGAAAATTGTGAAAAATATTTTGTTTCGATGATTTTTACAAACACAAAACAGCGCTAAAGAAATTTTGTGCTGTTTTAAGTGTTAATTTGTTTCTTGTCTTTTTAGTCTCAAAAAATTTGTGAGCGTTTTATTCTGTTTAAACTAAAACTTTTTCATTTTTTGATTGACATTCATACTAATTTTGAATATTTCGTAATTTTTATGTTTTTAAAAAAAATCAATAATTAAGATTTTTCACATTTTGATGTCAAAAATAAGTTGTTTTTAAATGTAGACTGAATATGGATTAGAACGAATAAGACCGTTAAAAATTTATATCTTTTTATCAAGACCTTGATTCATGCATTTATAATTTTGATCCCAGAATTTTGTATATTCTTTTTTTGTTGAAAAATTTTGTGAATTCTTACTACAAACAAAACTTAATAATTTGCTATCAAAACGTAAAAATTAATGTGTTCAATTAAATAATGAACATATTTTACAGTTTGTTATTGAGGTGAATAAATGATAATTATCGTAAACCTTGTATTTTTTATTCAAAAAACATCTTTAATACCGATTCTGTAATTACATAGTTTTACATTCTATTCTTAAATTTAATTTTATATCATCCTCGGCCAGGGGTGTGCGTTTGGATAACTTTGACTAACACAAGCCTAGTTGTGTACGCTTAAAAAAGGACTAGGCTAAAGTGAAGCCTAGTTCCTTTTTGATGGCCTTTGGCCAAGCGCACTTTTTTTTAACAGAAAAAAGCTTGTCAAAAGCGAAGCCTAGTTAAAAAAATCGCGCTTGGTTTTTGACTGCCTTCTTTTTGACTAACCGAACGCACACCCCTGTCCTCGGCTTTTTTTGCACATTTTTGAAAAAAGATGTGTTTGTTTTTTTGTCGGCCATTTTCAAAAAATTTCAAAGATGAATTAAATCCGTCGGAAATTTCATAACTACAGCAAATGCAACGTCTTTTTTTAACGCTTTTACAATTAACATTATCAAAATGTTAAAAAAGTAATTCAGCTTATTGATATATTTTAAACATTAAAAATTTGAAAAAATTATAAGATACATTCCAAACCTACCCTTGCATTATTAATCAAATAACGAAAATATTTTTATTACACAGCGAAATCTAGATATACATGTTGTTTAAAAAAGCTTCAACACAATTAATTAATTTACATTAATGAGTAACAAAATTTTCTAAAAATTTTTCTTTAATAAGAGTATGCCCTATTATTTTAATGTGTCTATAGAATTTAATTTGGCAGCGACTTCAAGTTTATGCATATACCCCAACAACACGATTTAACTGCATCTCATTGAATAAAAAGTTTTTTAAATTTAAATTTTGTTGTTTATGTTTTAAAATAATCAATTATTATCGATGTGAGAACGAAGAACGCGCTTTCCATGGCATAACTTTTAAAATGCTCTCTTACATTTTTTAATTTATTTTAATTAATGTTGAAAAATAATTAAGAAACAAAAAAGTTAATAAAAACTTCAAAAATAGAACAACTTCAATCAAAATCTTCACAAAAAATGTTTCATCACCTGGTGATGAAAAATTTGAGAGAAATGAAAAAGGCGCAAATATTTTCCAAACATTTTTGAAAAAAAGATGTATTTGTCTTTTCTAAAATGTCGGCCATTTTCATAAAATTTCAAAGACGAATCAAATCGGTCTTAAAATAGTTTTCGAAATAAACAATAAGTTCTTTCGATTTTGGTTAAATAATTATTTTTAAAATACCAACAAAAGCTATCATTTATTTCTGTTAGTTTTGGTCTTTTTTACACGTTTTTCCATGGTTGAAAGAATTGTCTAAAAAATTAAAATAAAGTCTAAAACGAAGAACCTGAGAATCATCAATTCAAACAATTGATTCCAGCTTGTTGTTTTAAAAAAAACAAAGTTGACAAAAAAATTTCATTTCGTTATGCACCGAGGGTAATAAAACAGTATGAAATTTTAGCAAAAAAAATTTGAACAATAAAAACAACGCAAAAAAAACAATAAGTTTATAGAAAATCATAACGATGTTTGGTTTTAGGGATCGTCCAGATTTGACGTCATGGGGGAGGGAGGGGGTAATGTTCGTGCCGCCTTTGATGTGCGGCAAAAGGTGTCTTTGATGTATAGGAGGTAAGGCTGATTTTCAGATGACGTCATATCTGGACGATCTTTTACTAATCAGAATCTGTTCTGAATTGAATTGGTTTTCTCTTTGTTTATTGAAAAATAAGAATTTTGCAGGGAAAGGTCCAAAATTTTGAAAATATCATAGAGTTAATTAATAATTCATGATGAAAATGCTTATACTATTGTTACAAGTTTCAAAAACTTAAAAAAAGCGAAGTTGAAAATTGAGCAATGTTAAAGAAAAAATGGAATCAAAATGTCAAGTTGCATGAGAAGCGTGAACATCTCTGCAGGCGATAGATGAAGATATGTAAGTTGGCGGCAAGGCTAAATATTTGGTATAATTCTAGAATAGTGGACAACTTTTTTTTTTTCAATGCAATGATTGTGAACAAAGAAAAACAAAAAAGGAAAATGATGAAAAAGAAATGTCTTTTTTCTTTGAAGAGAGAGAGTGTCTCTTTGGTTGTCTGTCGTCCATGACGACTTCGTTGTGCGACAATAATAAAAAAAGTATAAATACATTCGCATTTTTGGTTCAAAACAAAATTTGAACTCGTGTTTACGGTTTTATTACCCAACATGAGTTCAACACAAAACATTTCAATGTTGTGAAAAACAACATGAAATGTTTTGTTTAAATTTTGCGTTTGTCCTTAACGACCATTAGTCGTTCAGGACAAACGCAAAAAAAAAGTTGTCCACTATTCTAGAATTGTTCCCATATTTTTGCATATTGCTTATAAAATGTAATTTTCTGAATTTCAAGGCTTTGCTTTTGAAAATTTTTTTGAAAGAATATTTGCGACGAAAGCAAATGAAAATTACAAGTAATTTTGTTTGTAATATTATTTTGTGTTTTTCTGTGTCGTATAAAAAATTTACAAAATATTTTTATAAAGCCATCCTTTTTAATACTATTTTATGTAATTTGTATTTGCAATATTTCCTGCTTCTTCTACATTTTTATGGGCCATTCAATGGCAACAAATTGTGGAAAATGTAATATTTTCTGTTCATCAAACAATGAAACGTACAGCAAAGAAAATTAATCTTACATTTTTGTAACGCCAAAATGGAATTACTTTAAAATTGAACAATGTCCTATATCATATTGATACTAAATTTTTAATGGAAATATCAAACCCTGATAAAATCAGCCAATTTTGTCAGGGTTGTTTTTATCTATGTAATTAAGAACAAAATTATCTTCGCATAAAAATTGTTTAAAAAAATTGAATATTCAAAAACCAACGAAAAAACAAATAACGAAATAAATTTCGGCTGACAGCTCTTTTTTCATTGTTTAAAATACGGATCACCACAGACTGAAAAAGAAGAAGGAAAATGCAATACAAAATGTGTAATAAAAATATATATATTTTTGCGGCATTATTTGTTGACTGAACATTAACAAAATTTGACCGAAATTATGTCAGATATTTTTCACTTGAAAAACATTGCTGTCACCAAAATTATTTTTGTTTTTTTAATATTTTGAAAGTTAAAAAAACGTGTCTCAGAGTGATTTTTTTGTAAATAGAAACGGCAAAAAAATTGACGATTAAACATACGTCTTTATTGTTTTATAAAGTACAACTTGAATTTATCAGTTTTTTGTATTGAAATTTTTATACAATTTTTAATTGTTTCAGAATCCTTTTTTAAGAAAACTTTCTTTTCTTTTATCAAATGGAGACCTTTGTAAGATGTTTTCTTTCAAAAGCTGTTATCGGCTACAGAATCCTAAATGCAGTAAAAAACTCTTCCGTTTTCATAATCTGCACGTCAAGGTAAATCCATTGATACCAATATATAATATCAAAACATGCAAAAAAAGGAATGAGAGTTTTGCAACCCATTGTGCTTTAACATAAACGGATTCTCAAAAAAAAGAAGAAGCTAAATCGTGATTTTTCTTTTTAAAAAAAAAGTGCGAGAGAGCAAAAGTTTCCATTGTTTTTCCATTCTTTTCATTACGGCCATTTCTAGTTCCTTTTTTTCCTATTTTTGGGATCACTGTGGTTTGAAAAAATCCGCTGTTTTTATTTTTGAATTTTTGATACTTTTGTTTCGACTGTTTATGATTACGTTTGTCCAGCCTAAAAAAGCTCTCCGACGTCACCCGGCGAACGTTCTAAAATCAATGAAAAGATGGGTGACTGTTTACTTTAAAAACATTTTTTCATCAACACATTAAGAGACATACTTTCTCATTGAGAAGTCGCATAAAATTTAAAAAACTTGACAGAAAATTTGTATTCATAACACTGAAGTTCTAAAAGGTTTGGCACAGCGAAGTTTTTTTACTTTAATTTTGAGTTTGATTTCGACTATATTTTAGTAGGGG
Organism: Panagrolaimus sp. LJ2414; assembly: GCA_024447195.1. Lineage (NCBI taxonomy): Eukaryota > Metazoa > Nematoda > Chromadorea > Rhabditida > Panagrolaimidae > Panagrolaimus > Panagrolaimus sp. LJ2414. Next base: position 1,870,845 of record JAMRXY010000048.1, on the reverse strand, counting down.
TTCAGATGATTCACAACAAAAAAATGGTTGTAAAATTTTTTTCCTTTCGATTATTTTCCGCATACAAAAATGTCGAAGCTTTTTTTTGTGCCCGGCAATTTTCACATTTCATTTACAAATGTCTGTCCCAGGCAGTCTGTGAAGATAGATATATAGATATATTACAACAAAATCTTTGTGTGATAAAAGTTATAAAATTGTTTTTTCAAATTGATTCATAAAATGTGAATAATATTTTTTATGGTTGGATCTTAATAATCTTTTTTTGTTTTCATCAATCATACAGTTTGATATAGAAGCTTCCTAAATCAAATAACTTTTTTGAATAAAGTTTAAAAAAAACGGAATATTCAAAAACAGAAAAAATGCCATGTTTCAGCAAATAGAGCTTTTTTTACAAAATTTTAAATACGAATTTCTTAGTCCTTCTCTTCCATCATAAAAAGAAGAAGAAAAAAGAAAATGTAATTTATGTGCAATAAAAAATACACATTGCATCATTCTTTCCCAACAAAGACGTCAACAACAATAAAAAATCGATCATATGTAAAAATTTTTTAGCAACTAAAAACCACTGAATGTTAGTGTATTTTTAGAAAGCTCTAATGCAGTTTGAATAAAACCGAATTATGTTTATTTTTTTATTTTTTGATTGGTTCTCTTTGTCGTTAGATTCCTGACATCGTCGCAAATAAAAAATGCATCAATAATTAAAAGAATCTTGCAACACAAAAAAAAGTGGGCTCTTGAGATTGAAAAAAAAACTTGGATCATTATTTATTTATAATTGCATTACTTTATTAAAACAATAATGACCATGTTTTAATTGCTAACTCTTTGCATTAATTTTAAAATATAAGGGATATTATCCAATAATTATTTAAAAGTTTGATTTTGTTGTAAAAATTGACAGAAAAAATCTTCAAACAAACTGTTGAAACTGTTTGACAAAATAAATTAAAATGTACTTTTAAGCAGACCATAACGTTTTTCAATTTTTAAGAATATATTATGGTTTGCCAAATTAAAAGCTAAAAGCTTTTACAATCTTTTCCCATCCTTAACAGGGAACAACGGTTTAAAAAAATTCAGTGACGTAAGTGTTACAATTTCATTTATACGTAATTTGAACCTGATCCGTTAATGATCCAATAAACCACAAGAATTGAGTGAGTCAAAGTTTATTTAGAGCTGAGTTTACAGATCATTACAAAGATTATTTCGAATAATAAGCTTTAGCGAAAATAGAAACCATCAAAAAACTGGATCAAAAACATTTTTACAGTGGAATAGTATTATTTTATACCGCTTTTTCATCTGACTTTTACCCCTAATTTTTTCAGTGCCCCCTTTTCATCTTTTTTTGTCAAAAGGCAGTTTTGACTTGTTTTTTCCCAAATTTTTCCATACAAACAAATTTTGATTTGTTAACAAGTTCTTTTTTGTAAAAATTGTAATTTATTACTTGAAAGAAAAAGGGCGAAGTTAAATGAAATAAATGATAACGAAGCTTTAAATTGACATTTTAATTTCTGGATAATGCATTGAAAAGTTTGTGTGGCAGTCCAGTTGACAGAACGGAAAATTCTCCTTCCACTTCTTCCGTTACTGTAAATGCCGTAGCTCGACATTACCTTTAGGGGAATATTTAAGCAAATGGAGTCAATATTAAAGCCTGAAACTTTGCATATATACGTAAAAATACATGCTAAAAAAGATTACTACCACATATTTTTAATATAATGCTTTAGAAATGCGGATTCTAAAAAAATTTGAATTTCTTTTAGTTTTTTCACTTCATTTTGGCAAAGTGCGACGACTATCATTAGAGTACCTGTTTGTTGAGTTTCACAGGTCGATTTTTTTTAAAAAACGGTCAACGCAAAAAAAGAAGAAAATATTTTCCACACGGGAGCATTATCCATTTTTAAAAAAGCATTATTAACTTTAGGAATTAATTCCCAAGCCAACTGATATTCTAAACGTTTTTTCTGTATTGCTAATCGTTCTCAGCACCTTCGAGAACCTAAGTGAGTATGGAGAAAATTTAAAAGTTTGTATGAGCTGAGTTATCTCAGATATTCGTTACTACATGCGATTTTTCTCTAACAAAAATTTATAATGAAAATATGATGCTCCCGTGTGGAAAATATTTTCTTCTTTTTTTGCGTTGACCGTTTTTTAAAAAAAATCGACCTGTGGTTTATATTCAAAAAACTTTAGTCCACTCACTATCGAATCATTTTCTTATTTTTGCAAGGCAGAGTAAAACGGTTTTTCCACACGAGACTTTTTGAGTTTTTTGCTGCTAACTTTTTTTAATGAGCTTATCAACTTTTGTTACATAACAAACATATATTTAATTGTCCTTAATTTAAATTTTATTTTTTGTATAACATTCAGCATCAGATGCTGATTCTTTTAAGATAAAACTTCACAAATTTTTAAAAATTTTCAGATTTTTAAAAAAATTACGCATTTTTCTCATTTTGGTATCAAAAGAATCAGCATCTGCTGCTGAATCTTAAATAAAATATAAAATTTTAATTGATGACAGTAAAATATATGTTAAAGGTGTAACAAAACTTTTTAAGCTTATTAAAAAAAATTAGCAGCAAAAAGCTCAAAAAGTCTTAAGTGGAAAAACCGTTTTACTCTGCCTTGCTGAAATAAGAAAATTTGTTGGAAGCGATTCGATAGTGCACTCCGTATTTTTTTATAAGTTTTACCTGGAAAAAAATTTCTCTAAAATACTTTAAAATTTCATTTTTTACTTTTTAGAAGAAAGTTTTTCTCCACGAAAAAACTGATTTTGCATTAAATGTATTTTTTCTGATTCCAAAGTGATTAAAAATTTTTCAACTGAAAAAAACTTTGATCACTTTACAATGATAGAATCTGTTATAGATGTGACCCGGTGGTGTTCTATTCTTCTTGGTTATATTTTATATAGCTTGTCCCAACCCTTTTTAATCAAACCACGATGATTTCCAGCTCTTTATTTTACAACTAACAACTAACAGCAACAAATAGGGAGAGAGCACAATTAGACTGAATATTTTCTACTCCAAAACTAACTAACTTTGACGACTGAAGACTGACTACTGACCCAAGTTCCACTGATCGGAGGCGCCTTTTAAAGGGCCATCGCAACCAGACAGAAAAGATGCGGCAATTGCCAGCTAAAGCTCCACCTCCTGGCACCTGCTATCTCTGACTAAAACTGCTCGTTGTCTTCCGACATTGAGAGAGTCGAAGAGAAGAGTTGCACGGAATAAATTAGCCTTTAACTTTTGGCGCCACGATTATGAAAGAAAGAGAAAGACATAGACAGGAACTAATAATGAATCACTAAAGAAAAGGATGGGAAAATAGAGACAAAGAACTTAAAATAAGAACAAATAAAAGGACAACAAAAACGGAGACAAAATTACTAATAAACTTTTACAATAAAATAGCTCAATATATAACAGAATCTAATTTTGCTGAAAGGCAGGAATGTCACACATTGTGACATTTGTCACAAAGTGGTGACACAAAGTGTCACATAAAATTTTAATTAATTCTTTATTTCAAAAATAATTTTTTTATATTTGTGTGTATGACAGTCATCGGCGGCAACCCTCCCAAAAATTTTGGTGTCACAAACCTTGCACCATTGGGTGCCAACGTCCATGCACCGGCTTGCACCGACATTGGCACCACCAATTTTCAATAATACCCGAAGGCATCCCTAAGACGGGAATGGGAAAAAATTTTGGTTTGGTTAAAAAAAACCGACGACGGTTTACTTATCAAAAACACAATATACTAGCAATACAAAACGCTGGAAGAGACAAAGATCACAAGAATCAGTGACAGTTTTGCCTAGTTTTAGTGTCAAATTTTTCGTGGTGACACAATTTCGAGTAACATCAAGTGACATTTTTTTTCAGTGTAATGACAAAATATAAAGAATTAATTATATTGTTATTGTTAATCATCGATTTCAGTAAGTTTTTTTCTTACTAATATGCCATGATTTTTGTCTTAAGGACACAGAAATGGTTTTTAAATTATGTATAATCGTTTTGAAACAAAAAAAGTAAGATCTTAAGAAAACTGATAAAAATCTTTTGCTAAAGAATAAAGTCAAAATAATGCCATGTCGAAGACAAATTGAGATTTTATTTAGAAATCAAAAGTTCAAGTATTAAAATTCAAGCTTATATACAACCACGCAAAAATTTTATCACCATTTAACATATCGGACAATTTTGTTTCTGGGATATTTTCGACATAAAAGTTTTCGGCATTCATTTAAAGCGATCAAGAAAATTCCAAACGCGGCAATAACACCCCAACATTGAACAGGGATTGGTGCACCACCAAGGAATGTATTTAATCCTAAAATATGCAAATTTAAATATTATCTTAAGCATTTCATTAGTTTACCAGGAACATAAACCATAGCTAAAAGCATTACCAATTCTGCAACCAAGGCTAAATTTGAATACTGAAATTTTAAAAATTAAAACTACTGTAATTCGTTTTTTGTAAATTTACCATATTTCTAAAAACTCCATGTTTGAAAATTGATTGCCGACGAGTTCGAACACCGTAAATGTGCCAAAACTAAAATTTTATTTATATTGGCTTAAAAACACTTACAGTAAATAAAATTAAAACCTGTCCAAAAACAATTCCAACTTGCCAAGCTGAACATGCTTGTCGATTAATATACAGTTGTTCTTCGACAGAGAAAGTTCTGCCATTGCTTATGAAATCTTTACCGCCTTCTTGCCAAGACTCTAATGCAGACATCCATAAATCAGATATGTTTATTCCATGATACCTAAATTATTATTTTATTGTCCATGTTAAATGCAGAAAACAAACCAAAAAATGCAGCAATAAGAAAGGAAGCAACCGAGTGATTGAATTTGTCCGGCATAAGTATATGAATATCCAAGTAAAGTATTGCTAACGAGAACTTTTTTCCGAGTTCTTGGTTCCCGTTCCATTACCCCACCTTCCATTGGCTCTTTGCACATTGCCATTCCAGGCCAAATTTCTGTGCCAAGATCGATTGCAAGAATCTGAGTTTGCATATTTTTAAAAAAATAAATTTGCATATTTTGTAATTTACTTGAAGTGGTGTGATACCAACCGGAAATCCGAAACAAAAATTGATTATTATTGGCCAGATTTCAGGAAATGAATGAATTTGAGTATATCCGAGAAGCTTTTTAATATTGTCGAACATCATTCTTCCTTCTCGAATGCCATCAACAATTGATGCAAAATTATCATTCATCTAAAATGTTCATTTAGTTACAAAATATTTTAATACAAAAAGTACCAAAATAATATCCGAAGCTTCTTTGGCAACACTGGAACCTGAGCCCATTGCGATACCGATATCTGCACGTTTAAGGGCTGGTGCATCATTGACTCCGTCACCAGTCATGGCAATAATTTGTTTACGTTTTTGGCATTGTTCAACGATTAAAAGTTTTTGTTCCGGGGTTGTTCGAGCAAAAACGAGTGCCCGTTTTGCAATTAATCGATCCCAATCTTTCTCTGATAAATCATTGATATCTTCACCTTTAATCACTTCCCAATCTTCTTCATCATTCTAAAACTTAAAAGTTTAATAAATGTTTTATAATGGCATTTTTACATTTTCATCAATTAACCCAATTTGTTTGCCAATGGCAGCAGCAGTAAGATCATGATCCCCGGTAACCATAAAAACTTTAATCCCAGCAGTTTTACAAAGTTTTAGTGCCTCAGTTGTTGATTCCTTTGGGGGATCCATTATTGCACAAACACCTGCAAATACCAAATTATCATGGGGAAAATTCTCTTCCTCAGCATCGAATTCAGTATCCGGAGAAGCATTGAACTTTTTGTATGCAAATCCAATAACTCTTCGACCATCTTGCCCAAATTTTTCATATGTTTCCTGAAATAGGTTTCTGTATCATACGGTAGTTTTTAGAGTAACTGCTAATGAAGTGTTTTAGAAAAAAATAAAACTTACATTAAATTTCTTTCGAATTTCTTCATTCAATTCACTCTCACCATCTTTTGTCAAAATATGTGTACATTTTTCGATTAAAATTTCTGATGCTCCTTTTACAATCACTTCCAACTCGTTGTCTTTTCCTTCTTCTCCATCTTTTCTGCAAATTACCAAATGATACTTTAGTCTGGAAGAAAATGAAATCTCAAAAAGGATATCAGCTTTTTCTCGGGCTTCTGAAGCATCCATTAATTTATCTGAATATTGAAGCATTGCAACTTCAGATGGTGATCCAACCTTAAATAAAAGTACTGTAATGAAAATTTTAAACAATATTAAGCATACAGCAGGTCGGACATTCTCATCTTCAATTGGGTTCTGTTGCTTCTTCTTTCCTTTTCGATGAAATCGATGCAAAAAATGTCCACCGCTTCGTTTTCGAAGGGGTTCAGTTTCATCAGAAGAAGGCATCTCAATTTTTACAGATGAATTCTTACGCTTTGATTTTTTTCCTGAATCATGTTGAGTAATATTTCTGCGATAGTTTGTACCATTTTTCTCTTCAGATTTATTTTTTGAATGATCTTTTGAAGACGACTTATCTCTTTCATTATCCTTATCATTATCATTCTTTTTATTATCATCCTTTTCATCTTCAAATTTTGCGCTATTACAAATGCACATTGCTTCAATAATTCTTTGAAAGGCTTCTGGTTTTTCAGAATCCTTCTCTGGAATCTCGGATATAATTTCATCAGAATACCAGACATCTGTGACTTTCCTGAAATTCATTTAATTGTTATATGTCTTTATGTTATAAAACATTTTAAAGAGGATGTTACATGATTTGAAACCGTGTAAAGGACTTACATAATATTTTTTGTTAAAGTTCCTGTTTTATCTGTTGCAATTATATTACAGGATCCAAGGGCTTCAACAACATCCAATCTTTTTAAATATACTTTTCGGCTTGCTAATCTTCTTGCAACAACTGTAATTACTGAGGTTACGGTAGCTGGTAAACCACATGGTACCTTAAATTTTATGCTAATACTTTCAAAAACTAAAAAATTAAAAAAAGGATACCATTCCGATGGCACAAACTAAAAATCCATCTGCCATCAGTCGAACAACATTCTTCCATTTATGCACAAATCCTCCGGCAATAAAAACTGCCACGGCAACACTTGTTGCAACAACAACCAAAAATTTAACAAATTTTGACATCTGTTTTTCCAGCCGGGATTTATTGTCTTCTTGTCCGGTGGTCATTGTTGCAATTTTTCCAATAATAGTTTTTTGTCCAGTTTGAATTACAACTCCCATACCATTTCCTTCAACACACATTGATCCATTAAAGGCAATATTATGGGCATCAAATGCTGTTTCATCTTTTTCTGGAACTTCATGTGTGCAATCAACGGGTTCAGATTCTCCTGTGATTGAAGAAGCTTCAAGTTTTAATTGTTCACATTGCTAAAAATAACTACTGTAACTATTTTAATAATAAAAACTTACCAATATTCGAATATCTGCAGGTACGGTAGATCCAGATTTAATTTTGACCAAATCTCCTACTACCAACTGTACCGTATCCACTTCCTCCTCTTTTCCATCCCGAATTACTTCACATTGTTCTGGAAGTAAATTCTCAAAACCTTTGACTGCTTTTCTCGCTTCTCTTTCTTGCCAAAATGAAACAAAACACATTCCAATAATCATCACTAATATAATTATTGAAACCCATAAATGTTCCATTTGACTAAAACATTAATTTAAGTTGAATATTGACAAATATTAAAAATGAGGATCAGATACATTTAAAGAAGACTTTGTTTAAAATATAACATACCTTGTATCAGAGAGATATCCAATAAAAGAAAGTCCATCTGCAACGAGCAACAGAACCCATAATAAATTTAAAAATTGTCGAAAAAATAACTCCAAATCACTCATTTCTTTTGCTTTTGGCAATTCATTTTTTCCATCTTCCTTAAATATTATTTTTATGCAAATTTTTTTCATTTTCAAAAACAAACTTGAAGTTTTTTCTTTGCATCTGAAGATGATAATCCTTTACTCTCAAGTGGATTTTCAACATTGATCCCGGATTCTTTAAATTTTGATGCAAGTTTTTTTGCATCCCATTTATGCTCAGATATTTCACTAAATCAATTATTGTATTAATATTATTAATAAATTAAAATAAAAACTTTACTTTCTTAAATTCCTTCCTGGAGCTTTTTGTTTTTCAATATCATCTTCATTTCCATTTCCATTATTTTTCTTGTTTTTAAAACACAAAAGTGAATCTCCTAATTTTTTGTATTTTCCTCGAACATCTTTTTCTTTGTTTTGTACAATTGATAAAGAAGAAGCAGATGAAGAGGATGGGGAAGCTGCAGTTAAAGAAGTTGATGAAGAAGAAGTTGACGTTGTCTGGGAAGATGAAGAATTTTGCATTCTTCAAGATAACAATAAAAGTTTATAATTGTGATTAAAATGAATCCCAGAACTTTTACACAGTTAATTTAACGGTAAAACAAAAAAATAATTTTAGACGAGACAACAAAAAAATTAAAATTCAAAAGAATCAAGAATTTTATTATATACTTTTCAAAATTAACAAAATTAAAAACAAAATATTTTTTGTATAAATCAGACAAAATTAAGTGATCAACAGTTTTTGATCATTCAACTTGTACAACTTTTCTTTATTGATAAGGTGAAGCAGCACCGCCGTGAACTTCTTGATTTTCATCGGTGTTTTTTTAATCTCACAAAATTTGTTTGCTGGTCATTTGGGAAAAGAATAACACTGAAATATGTATAATTAGAATTTTTTGATAAGCATGTTATTCTCAAATTTGATGTCTTCATCAGCCGAGCCACGATTTAAATAGTTTTTTGTTGACTGCAAAAAACTAAACTTTGATTCCCATAAATAAACCCAATTTTGTTTTTTTTGATTAATTTTTTTCTATTTTAGAGACATGCACCAAGCCAAATTCGATAGAACATTCAGTGATTACAGATTACTCAAACATCCTCATGTTTTTTCAGAGTAATAAGCATCATTTTTATAGAGCTAAACATTAATAGAAAAAAAGGATTAGATGAAAACAATTTCATTTTTAAAATTAGCCACTTTTAAACACGAATATGGCAGTTCAAAAAATATATGCATGATTGTATCATCTTTTATTACAATTTTGCCAAAGAATAATTCTTGGCTTGAAGTTGTTTTTGATTTTTTACGATTATAAAATGTACAGGGTGATTCAAGAAAAAGTCCGATTAAAGAATGACTATAACTTTTTAAATTTTTAAGTTAAGAAAAAATTGATAGTACCATTGGACTCAGTATTGGTTGCCATTTATAATTATCTAAAAAAATTTAAAAAATAAAAACTTTTTTTTTCGAATTTCACGTACTCCCCCCTGTGGAAAAAAAATCATTTTTAGATCTGTTTCACCTTTTTTCACTTTTTTTTCATACAGTGTGTTTTAACAATAGGAAATTTTGCATATTCTTTGTTTTCGAAGAGAGTGAATGAAAAAAAAGTGAAAAAAGGTGAAACAGATCTAAAAATGATTTTTCTTCCACAGGGGGGAGTACGTGAAACTCGAAAAAAAAGTTTTTATTTTTTAAAATTTTTTTAGATAATTATAAATGGCAACCAATACTGAGTCCAATGGTACTATCAATTTTTTTTTAACTTAAAAATTTAAAAAGTTATAGTCATTCTTTAATCGGACTTTTTCTTGAATCACCCTGTACATCACATCTTTGATTCAATTACTTTCGTTTCTGTGTACAAAAAACAACAACTGATTGATTGAAAAATGAAAGAAACATTTTGGTGGATAAACAACAACAAATTTGCATAAAATTCAACTGTGTTGTTGGAAACAAGCGAAACAACTTGTTTCGCTTTTCAAGTAGCAGCAGAAAAACTCTGTAATAACAAAGTTTATAATTTTGGAGAAAAAAGCATAAAGAAACTAAATCATTATTTTTAAAAATTAAATACTATAATACTATGATACTGTAAACTAATAAAAATCATGCTCTGGTATATTCAATTCAATGCAAAAATCTTAAAGATCTTTTTTGAATACAGACTTGCGGCACAAAAATTGCCAGAAAAACCTTGAGTCTGGGCTTGTTAAGTATGGCCGAAAGCATGGGTAAAGTTTCAAAAAGATTCATTTTTTTTGCCTCTGCCAAGCCTTTCAGAAGTTTGCAAAAAAATCATTGGTTACATTCTGAACCAATCTATCAACGTCGGATTACTGTAAGAGATTTATCTAATTCAAAAATTTTTATCATTTTTTTACAGATAAACAGGTACTTGGATGTTATAAATTAAGATGTATTTATTTTTTAAATATAGTTGAAACCTTAACAAGTTTTTTGGTTCTAGATAGGGTGGATAGAATATTTTAACAATCAATCCATTTTTAATGTCGATGCCAAATAATTTATTATGGACATTTTAAAAACATTAAATATTCAAAAGCATATGATTCATATGTTTTTGATATGATATGAAAAATAAAATGCAAAACATTACAGTAGAGACCACCTCGATGGTTCAAAACGGTTTGCCAAAGAAAAACGTGTCTTTTTTTGTTCCATTTTTTCAGTCAAGGTTTGAATTTCCCGCCGAACGAGGCGGGAAATTCAAAAATTTGTAGGAGAAGGAATGTTGCATGCAACATGCAAAAATGTTTGCAAACGAAAAAATGAAGCATTTTTATGAGATCACCTTTTCTTTTAGAAGTCAACTTCAGATGTCAAAATATTAGCTTCTAATTTATTTTATTATTTTTTTTGTTTTTTTTGAATTCTCCATATTTGAAAGTATCTTAAAAGACATTGCATAAGCCCCATAACTAACATTTATTTTTACGTCAGTTGTCTCCACATTTCGGCGTGAAAATTTCCAGTTTTTTGTTTTATTTTTTCTTTCTTTTCCTTCCATCACAGACAGAAGAAAAAAAAGGAAAGTGAAATATAAAATTTGTAATAAAAGATATATTTTTTGATGCCCCTTCGATGTCTGAAAAGTCAACAACAAAAAATGTCTGACATTTTTTCATTGATGAAAAATGTATGCCGACTAAAAAACCCTTTTCAAGCTAAAAAATTTTGATTGAAAAAAACTTTTTGCGTCAAAATAGCTCTTTTTGAATTTTTGATTCTTTTCTTTCAATTGTTTTAAGAATTTTATGCTGTTGAAAATTGCATGAGAATTGTAACAGAAAAATTAAAAGTACATTAAAATATCATCAAGTAAATTTGAGTACATTATTTATTTAAAAAAATTGTTTTATCAAAACATAAAAAAACATATTAAAATTAGTCACATTTTACATAATATTAAAATAACAGGACGGAAATATGGCATTTACTAATATTTGAAATGTTCGGTTTTGCAAACTTCTTTTTTTCAAGAAATATTCATTATTTTTACTTTAAAAATATTCAAATTGTTTTTTTGACAACTCAAAATTGTCAAAAATGAAAAAATGAAGCTAAAACTTTATTTTGTCATTTTAAGCCGAGCTTAACTGATAGTTTGTTTCACAAACATAAAAAAACAAGTGCCTTTTATTAAGTTTTTCACGGGTGGTTACGACCGGCAATTATTTATTTTCAAATTTAAAATGCCGTTAAAAATTTTGATTGCAATGCTTAATTTTAATCTTTTATCTGTTTTGGATTTCCCACTCTCTGGTAATTCACGGAAAATTTACCGACTTTTATTTTTGGTAATATTTCCTGGAAAATTTTGCAGTAATATTTATCGATTTCACATAAAACATGGAAAAACGAGACAAATATACAATAAAAATACTGTAAATATTTTTTAATGCATAAAAATACCTATTTTGTTTAGCAAATGTTTTGGTACTTCTTTACTTTTGTATCCCTTGTTTTTTTTATGTTTTTACTTCCTTGAACGACGAATTTTGTTGCTGTTTTTCTTCAAACTGTTTTACAAAAAGTAAAATCTTTGAAGAAACACTGCAATAAAAACCACCGTTCAAGGAAGGAAAAAACATATACTCGATTTACGACATTCATCAGCCTTTTTTTGAAGCATTACCATAATTTGCATTGGTAAATTTGAATTCACGAATGAGGGAATGCAAAAAGTACAGTAGTGTAGCACCGATTTACTGTTTTTTCTGTAGTTTTGCATTACTTTTTAATTTCGCGAACAATTCAAAAAAGATGTAAATTTGACAAAATCATCAACAAGAAAAAAAAGATGCAAATTTGACAAAATCAAGGAAGAAAAGGCAAAGGGCCGCAAAAGTAAAGAAGTGCCAATGTTTTACTTTCGTGGTGTAACAAAATATTTTCCTAGGTTTTTTGATGGTGAAATCAAAAAGTGTCGCAAAAATGTATTCAAAAAGAAAAAGGATGGAAACAATCAAAAAAACTGATGCCTGAATGGTTTTTTTGCAGAAATAAAATGTTCCATTTGATACACATTATTTTATTCTGTGATCATTTTCTAAAAAAATGTCTATAGTTTTGAATATTTAAAACTTTCACAGTAGGAAAAGAATTAATTTGAATATTTGCATAACAAAGAACAATCTCAAAAAATTAAGATCAACAGTAACTACTGACGATGTAATCAATCGTTAAATATTAGAAATTTTTAAATTTAATTCAAATAAAATTAAATTAAAATACCTTATATTATACTTTCAAACAAAGCAAAATCTATTTATGCAAATGTTGGTTTACAGTTTAAAAATTGTTGTAAAATTTCATTGCAAATTGTGGTTTGCAGTCAGTTTATCCAACATAAAGATACATTTAAATATATTTGTTGATCAGGATATATAAAAAATTACTATGAAAATGCATTTGATTTTAGGATACATCGATTATCATTTCAGGCAAAATTTATCGACTTTATTTGGTAAAAACTGTGTAAAAGGATCATTTTTTGAGACAGCAAAGAGCAAAACCAAAGAAGTTCATACAAAACTTGTATGAAAATCTTTCTGTTCTTTCTGTTATTGCTAAAATATGCTAATTTTATTAAAATAATTCTTCTCCATAAAATTGTCTGTGTATGGTAAATTTCAAAATCAAAATTGCATTTAGATGGAAATTAATTTATCGTTTGTGATTTTTAAATTAAATACTGATTCAGTAAAGTTATTGATTTCCTTTGCAAAGTTAAAAGCAATGTTGTTTTTACTAATTAGAAATATTTTGTTTTTGTTAAAAATTTAATTAAATATTCAAACAATAAATATTCAATTTCATTTGTAAGCTTAAAAGCAACAATGATTTTGCATTTGCTATTTATTAAGATTGGTGGAAGCCTACTAAAACACATATGTTTGCATTTTTTTACAAAAAGCAAAAAAATACGCAACCATTTTGAAATTCTGGGGAAAAAGAAACAAAAAGTGTGTTGTTAAAATCTGTTTTGCTACTCCTACCAAATATCTCTTTTTAGTTTCGTTGAAAAACATGAAAATTTCTATGCACCAGGTGTGTACGTTCAGTCAATTTTGAATGACTAAAATTTAATTGACACATCTGTCATGCGTCAACAAGCTTCATGCAGAAATCAAGCAAAGTTACAGCATGTTGACGCGCGTCAACATGTCGCAAAAATGTTTACATTCTTCGTGCAGAATGTTGTTCTTTTTGTCTTTTTACAGATAATTTTTTTAAGCTATCAGATATGATTATATGCTGAAGAAAATTGTTTTTTCATCAGCGCCAAGAAACCATTATCGTTTTAGCGACCCAAAAAATTCTGATAGTGTTAAAGCTGTTCGTATCGAAAAAAATCAACCTTCCTCTGCCTTATTTTTTTAGTGCGATCGCAGCTTCGACAAAAAAAGAAAGAAAAAAAGAAAGGTAGAGAAAGGTTAAATTTTCTCAACACGAACAGCTTTAACACTATCAGAACTTCTTGGGTCGACTAATATGAAAGTGAAACGATAGTGAAACACTCGATTTTTTTTGCATTTTGAAAAGATCTATTTTGTTCTTTTCTGACATCTGTTACACCGACATAGAAAAAAGCTGTTATTTTGTCTAAAAAAATTCGTTGTTTAAACACTTTTTTTTAAAAAATGTTTTAGTAAGCCGTGTTTTTTTTTAATATTTGAGTAATATTATTGTATTTTTACGGTATGTTGAAAATATTTTGGTATAATTTGATAAATTTTTGTTAAATTTTACAACAAAAAAAGAAAAATTTTTGACAACAAGGTCCGTTATTAAATTACATTTCAAAAACATTTTTGCCACAATTTTTTTTTGATAAAATTTTGTTTGGATGTCAAAAATTTTCAGGCAAATGTAATAAAAATCATTTCGATAAGTTAGGAAAAAGCTATTTTATTTTTACGTGGCATTTTTATTATTTTTTTGTAACACTTCGATTTTGAATGAAGTTTTTTATTTATCACAAATTTTGTTCTCTAGTTTACTGATTCAAAAAGGAGAAACGTCGACAAAAAATGATTTCAACGCCTACAAATTGAAAACTAAAACATTTTCGTCAAAAATCAATACATCTGTATTACAATAAATTTTAAAAAAAAATTTATACACCTCCCCATCCTGGTACAATATTTTATAAAACAGCTTCGAAAAAATTGCTGTTTCGCTATCAAATAAAAGCAGTTTACAACTTCAGGAGAAGTTGATTGAAGAACAAAACAAAGAAGAAAAGGATGGAATAGAAATAGCAATTTTAAATAAAGCTATTCAATATACCAAAGATGAAGAAAAGCAAAAAAATGCTTGGTACTTTACGTAAGAAAAGCTTCATTTTTTACAAATACAAGTAGACGATTTTCTGCAGAATTGTTGCTCATTTATTCAAAGTTGGCCTATTGAATTATAAAATTGTTGAAAAATGCATTGTTATTTTGATTCGAAATGCTGAAGAAAATGGCAACGAAGTAAAATATTTGAATATGCCATGACTCCATATGACATGTGTTGGGCCTTTCGTTGCCCAAAAAAAATAAGATATTTGTAAAGTTGATGGATATGTTTCATTTCTGGAAAATTCAAAGGACCTGTTTCGGATCGGATTAAATTTATGATAATTGATTTTGCAAGTTCTTAAAAATAGAAAATTGAGAGTTCTGGCGGAAGATGACATTTCGACCGAAAAATAACACACAAATTACGGTGATTTGGAATAAAGTCTTTATTACTTTGAGGCATTTCACTGTTTTCAGATTAAAAAAACGTGTACTTTTTCTGATTTATATTTTCATTTCTGCAGTTTAGAAGCTTTTTAAACTTAAAATCAGAAACCTGTTTGATTTGGGTTTATTGCGGTTGTGGTTTTTTGAAAATTAAATTCAATATGAACATCTTACTATAATATCGTAATCCAATTTACTGTAATTCAAAACTACTAAGAGTTTTTCACTTTATTACTGAAACTGACTTATTAAGAACAATTCTAGAATAAGGGACAACTTTTTTTTGCGTTTGTGCGAACGACAAAAAAACGTTCAAGACAAACGCAAAATTTAAACACAAAACATTTCACAACATTGAAATGATTTGTGTTGAACTCATATCGGGTAATAATACCGTGTACACTTCGTTCAAAATATGTTTTGTACCTAAAATTAGAATGCATTTATATTATGATAAATTTATAAAAAATTGTTAAAAAAATAAAATATTCAGAAACATACGAAAATACAAAACCGATATTTCAGCACCTGTTTTTTCGCAATGTTTTAAAAACAAAGTTCTTTTTCTTTCTTTTCCAGCAATGTCTGAGATATTTTTTAAATATAAAAAATTTTTATTGACTAAAATCGTTTTTTTAAGCTCACGAGATGATGTTTATCCGAGGTTTTTGAATTTTTGATTCTTTTCTTTCAACAGTTTAATAATAATTTGCTGCAAAAAGCTGCAAGAAAATCGTAACAGATAAATAAAAAGCGACAAATGGTTAACAGCAGTATTTATTTTAAAAGAGTTATTTCATCAAAACATTTATGGATTTTTCATAATCACTCGTAAATTTCGTAAACGTCTGATAAAATGACAAAAATGTGATACATCAGATTGATTATCTTCTTCTTGAGCTTCATCATTATCTTTTTATTATTATTTATTATTGTAATCATTTTACTGTTCTGTTTCATGTATTATTGCACCTTTTCTGTAAAAGCAAATCGATTTTTGAAAAACATTTTGAAAATTTAAAAATTTTTTCAGTTCAAAAAAAAAAAAACAAAATCGGCTAGCCGTCCACAAATTCGGCGGGTGCACAAAATCGGCTGTAACTTAAATAAAGGTGAATTTATTCGGTAAATTGAATTCTGGTTTGATGTACGAAAGGTGTAATTCAGCTGTTTTATTTAACACCTTTACAATTTTAAATCCAATACATCTAAAAAAGGGAAAACAAAAACGGTTATTTTAAGAGCTTGGAAGGGAAGAAGGAAGGAATAAATAGAGAGAAAATAATCCACTTGGATCAGAAAGGAAAGAAGACGTGGCACTTGTGCGTGCTTTCTCTTGGACTGCACTCATTTGGGTTACGCTTTTTTTTATAAGGGAAAAACGAAAAAGCTCTAAGGGCAAATAGGTCAATTAATAAAAAAAACTGTCATGAGCGGTTGATCAGGCCCCCATGCTGATATTATCCGGTTCGTCTGGGTGTAGTGAGAGACGTTAATATTAATTATCCTTTTATTCATATCAAAGCAATATAATGACAATACAATAAAGATGGCTTTGGCCACCGCCGAAGCGGCTGCCGCTGCCGCAACAGAACACAACAACTTGAACAACTGAGACTCATGCCGTCGGCAGCTTCTTCCAACATTGCCTAAAGGCAGGGCGTGGCGATTGTATGCCTTGCAGGGACGCCCTATGAACGACCGATGGCTCTGGCCATTACATCCCCGGCCCCAATTTTGGATCAGCTTCCACGCTGATCAGAGATATTACTGTAGGTGAGGCGGTAGATGATGGATTGGAAGAATGGTCTTGTTGGTTGTGGACAATGACGAACCTTGGGCATGAGTCTAGCTGATACAAAATAAATATATACATTACAAATCAAAAATACAATTTAAAAATATACAATTCACAATTTACAATTTAAATTGACAATTTTAAATAATTACAATAAAATTTCCAATGTGGAACATATGTCGTTAAACTTTAAACAGTTTACAGAATCAATTTTCAAAATAAACATTACAAAATTAAAGAATTATTTCAAATCAATTTTTACAGTAATCTTTTGTTGGTGGTTATGGTTGTTGATGATGTCTAACATGTGTTGAACACCGTCCCGCCGCCTCAAAAGAGCGACGTCCCGGCGCGTGTCTTCGAACTGATATGTGTTGATTACGGGAAGTGAATTGATGGAACTGTATTGTTGTCGATTGAGTTTGTTGGCATTACTTGCGCTTTCATCTGAATGATTGTTTGATGGCATTCTTTCGTTCCTCGGTCGATCTTTCAGCATTTCGAGGATTCGAGTGGACAACTTGTTTACATTGATTCAAAAAACCTTGTGCGCTTTCAATTTCATTGTGAATAGGCCACAGGTCCGGCTCAAGATCAATAGTTTGGTGATCCATTATTTTCACAATCTCAATCAAATTTTCTTTTTCCTGCTTGGTGATCTTATCAATAATCTCTGAAAAAATTTCAAGCTTCCTATTTACCATCCTCGATCTGCTTTTTCCTTTAAGTTTCAGTCCAAAATATTTTGAGATTTGATTTAATTCAATTGAATCTAAATCAGATGTTTCTTCGGTTTGTGTCGAAGCATCCACTTTTATTTCCGCCAATTGTGTTGATTTTGATTCCATCAACTTTTGTGATTTCTGTGGTGATGGTGATGATGATTTATTTTCCTCATCATCTTGCAAGAATTTCAGCAAATCCGCCATTTGTTGTTCCAATATCGGGGCATTTGAAGGTGGTCGATGGCAACAATTGCCCATGATTATTTTAACTTTGAATAAGTTTTAACAACTAAACTCGATGAAACAAAATTTTGTTTTTGACCGAAATTCAACTAAGTCCTATCTTTTCTTTCTTTCTGGCATTTTGTTTAAGTCCGCCTCTTTTCTACCGTATCCGTTTTTGTTGGAAAATTTTTGTATCAAAATAATTTCGATTTTATTAAAATTACTTTTAGGATAGACATCGATGACAAAGAAAAGATGTGTGAAAGAGAAAGATTAAAACAATTAATTTATTTCTTATTAGCTTCTTCAGTCAATGGTGGTGGTTATGGTATCGGATTTAATTTGGTGGGACTTTGTTCCATTTTTATTTTCAACCAATTCTTTTCCTGACTTGTTTATGGTGAGAAGTTCCCTCATTTTTCCAACATTTTTAAGTCCGTTCTTTCAACAAAATTTTATTTTGTCTTCTTTTCGATTCAACGCCTAATCATCTTTCAAGCATAAAGTTTCCTGCTAAATTGTTTCCTGCCTTTTCAGCTACCGTAATCTTGTTGCTGACGTTTTCAAAACTTCTTCAATTTTCGAAACTTGTCTGTTCCCACTTATTTTCCAAAAAGCAATTTCATTTTTAAAATTATTTTTGGTTCTTTTCAAACTTTTTCCAGCGTTCAAAACTTTTGTTTGTGTTCACTTCAGATTCTTGTCTTCTGATAATCACGTTTTTAGAGCTTTTGCTTTAAAGTTCATTCCCGCTGTTTCCGATTTTAAACAACTTTGTTCATTCTTGCATAATTTCAAATTTTGTTAAGCTTTTCGCAGACAGCTTTTTGTTGACGTGACTACTTTAATTTCAGGCAATTGTTCGAGTTTATGTTCGTTCTTTTCATGGCATTTTCAATTGCTAATCCTATTCCGTTCGACTAAACAATTTTCAAGAGAAAGAAAAATTTTTGTCGACGTTCTTTGTTCTCACTTGTCTTACTGTAGTTTCCTTTTCAAAAACTGCTTCCCCTTATTTTTCTTTTGGTGATGACAAGGTTTCCAAAAAAAAATATGAAAACTAAAAAATTGGATTTTTTTTCAAAGAAGACGAGAAAAAAAAATTTTAGCAATTTTTACTGTAACAATTTTTAAACACAAAAAAATTTTGTTGTTATCACTTTTTCGAGAAAATGTGAGAGATCCCTGCAGCAAAATGTGATCGAAACAAAAAGTTGACTGCTTTCTTTGTTATTCCCGGATCTCCAGTTTTTTGTGTACCAAAAAAAAATTTTCAAAACATTTTGTGGACTAAACTGATCCAAAACTTTTTTAGTGATATAAAGCCATGCATTTTTTAAAGAAAAATAATCATTTTCTGTTATTTGATTTTTCTTTTCCGTCTTTTCTTTTCAATTTGTGGAAATCTTTTTCTCAAGATGCTTTGGATACCTGCTACTGTAGTGGGTGGAAAGTGTGGTAAGAATATCTGTGATCCCGGAATTGGATGTTACCGACCCAAGGGATATTCCGGGCCCTTGGAATGTGTCCATCATATGAACCTTGAACTTGATTTACAAAGGCCCCTTCAATGCCCAACTCCTGTTGTTCCTGAACCTGAAGTACCTCCAACCGTTGTTTCACCTGTGCTCTCAGATCAAGCTGTTACAACCAATAAATCTGATGGTGGTGAACTTTTGCCTTTAGTTGTGAGTTTATTCCCTTCTTTTGTGGTAACTTTTGAGAATCCTCCTTTAGACTTTTATTCTTCTTCTCCTTTGCATTACCGTATTCGTCGTTTGTCGAGTTTACAAATGCTTCAAACGTCGTGTTCCCGCTGGTGATCCTATTGTTGGTAAGTTTACTATCCTTTACTCTTTCTGGAGATCCTTTAACCCGTTTCCTACTGTATTTTACAGACTTTGGACGTGCTCGTTTCTTCCGTGAACCTGCTGGTCCTCGAGAAGTTCGAATTCCTGTTCCAGCCTTTCCCGCTGTTTCCACTTCTGCTTCAACCTCGACTCCATCTTCCAACCGTTAAACTAATATACCGTATATCCTTTTCTTTTTTTTTTTCTTAAATAACCTTTCTTCTTTCCATCAAAAATAAAAAATTTTTATATTTGATATGCCTGTTTTTGATAACCCTTCATTTGATATTTTTGATGCTTTTTTTTTTTTGAGCAAGAAAAAGAGTTAAGGCCAAGAGAGAAAGACTTGTAAAAGAAATAGATGTGTGAGGTAGAAAGAATTGAGTCAATAAAAGATGTATTGAGCAAAAGAGAAAAAAAATGTGGCAGGCTAAAAAAATATTGCTGCCGGGCATACTGTAGTGCCAAAAAAAAATATTGGAAGGAGAATATAAAGAAACGAGAGAAAATTTTTGTATAAGGTAAATATGTATTCCGTGATTAAAAGATATGATTTTCGAGAAATAGTTATTCTGTATGCAAAATAGGGACATTTATCTCAGTTTAAAGGCAAAATGTGAAAAAAATGTGAAAAAACTGTAAAAATGATAAGAAAAATGAGAATGTAAAAAAAATGGATAGATTTATGTACATGTTATTGATATGTGTCTTACTAAATCGTTTTGGTGAATTTGAATATCACATCTTCATTTTTATGTGATATGGTGTAGCGAAAAAAAATATTGTTTGTTTTTGACAAATTTGTTTTTGTGACGAAAAAAAAATTTTGTTTTGGGTCGTAAAAGAATGTCGTCTTTATTTTTAAAAGATTGTTCTTATTTTAACAATTCCTTTCTTTTGGCCAATATTCTCAAAACTATTCAACTAAATTGTGGTTAACCAATATTATGGAGTAAATACGGTAACCGGTAAAATTGAAGTTCATGCGTCGACTTCAAGGGTTACTGTAGGTATAAGAAAAATACTCCGGCCGGAAAACGATTTCAGCTTCTGTCGTTATTATTAAAAAAATGAAAACTAAAAGACTTTTTACTACTGTAGTTGGTCCATCATCTTTGGTTAATGACGAGTAGTTCATCACAAGCGAAAAAATCCTTACTCCAGGATGCCACAGAGACGATCTCATGCTATTGTTGAGAGTAGATTCAGTTCTTCGAGATCGTTTTTTATTATCAAAATATACACTAAAGTGAAGGCTTGTGCATCCCAAC
This sequence comes from Panagrolaimus sp. LJ2414, assembly GCA_024447195.1. Taxonomy (NCBI): domain Eukaryota; kingdom Metazoa; phylum Nematoda; class Chromadorea; order Rhabditida; family Panagrolaimidae; genus Panagrolaimus; species Panagrolaimus sp. LJ2414. The sequence goes on along the minus strand of JAMRXY010000048.1, from coordinate 1,849,753 downwards.
TGCACAATTACCAAGATCGGTCATGGCAACGGCACTACTGTGGGCTCTGTGTTTGATAGTTAATTAGTTTCTTGAACAAGATTAGAACTATTAAATCTTTAAAAATTTTAAAAGCTGACATTTTTGGAATTTTTTTGATATGTGGGGAACGATTTAGTAAGGCATCATAAAAAAATTTCTAAACTAACAAAAATAAATGAATGAAAAAATTAATTGAATGAATGGATAGATATATGAATAAACATGAGTACTCAAATTAAAAAAAATTTGGATAAAAAATTAAAAACGAAACCCACTGGACCCAGGGATGGTGATATCCCCATCCTCCTTTGTAAGACCTCCATGTCATGAGCGGTTGATCAGGCCCCCATGCTGATATTATCCGGTTCGTCTGGGTGTAGTGAGAGACGTTAATATTAATTATCCTTTTATTCATATCAAAGCAATATAATGACAATACAATAAAGATGGCTTTGGCCACCGCCGAAGCGGCTGCCGCTGCCGCAACAGAACACAACAACTTGAACAACTGAGACTCATGCCGTCGGCAGCTTCTTCCAACATTGCCTAAAGGCAGGGCGTGGCGATTGTATGCCTTGCAGGGACGCCCTATGAACGACCGATGGCTCTGGCCATTACAAAACCACTAAATAACAAAAATAAGGACGCTACTAATAAATAAATGCCCGCGTAAATAATAGACCAACAGTAAAGTAATATATATAAACTTTATGTAAAACATTAACAAAAAAATGCTACACAAAAAAAACAAATACAAATTAAAAAGGAGGACGTTGATTATAATAAAAGTGAGGAGGAAATTGTTGGAAATGTTGATTTTGAACAGGCAAAGACATATTCAAATTAAAAGGTTGATGATTTTGTGGTTGATGAAATCGCATAACATTTTGAGGATGTTGAAAAAATTGTGGACGTAAAGGTTGATGAAGCATTTGTTTGACTTCTACAAAATTTTGAACTCCAAAAAATGGATGAACGAATTGTTGTTGATGATTAATTGGTTGTTGTGGTCGAGGATTTTGTTGTTGTATAGGTTGATCTTGAATAACAAATCGACGATCAGCTTCAGCAGCTGGAAAATCTTCAGTTGTACAATAAGCTTGTTTTACAGAATAAAGCATAAGTTCTTCAATCCCTGGATTTTGCTGAGCTCCAAATAATACATTCATTTCATTTCGTGCAGATACACCATAAAATTTTCCGATCCATTCTTCTTCCATAATTAGCAGAATTTTAAAAAACAACTTTGAAAAAAAATTGAAAAAAGAAATTTATATTGCATTGGTTTAAATTTTAATTTTTAAAAATTTTTAAACAATAATTGTTAAATTTTTAATGTGTCCATTTAAAAAAGAAATAAAAGAAAAAATTTATAGCCACAGAGCAAACGTATTTTCCCATCTTTCGACTAGGCTGCACTCATTTGGGTTATTCTTGCAATATAAGGTCATTATTATGAGCGTAACCCAAATAACATGAAACCCTTTCTCTTTGTTTCTTTGGATGAAGCCCTATCCTTCACACTTAATCTCAAAAAATCGAGAGCTCATTTTTGCAAATGTTTTTCTCTCTTGTATTTTTGACTTTTGCAATGTCACTGCTGCTGATGCCTTAATTACAAAAATGTTGAGTGGTCTTTCAATGGCGCAAAATTCAAAAAATGTCTTAAAGGAAAAAAATGGCTGTAAATGTTTTTCTAAAAAATAGTTTTTAAACGTTTAAAAACTTAAAACGAGTTGAAACACCCAGAAAGAAACTAATATTAAAAAATGCAAAAATTCGACAGACTTCTGTTTTTTTATAAACTAGTTTTATTAAAAAAATTCGCAAACACTATACTTTTTTGATAATTGGTAAGTGTCAGACAATTAAATCAACCAAGCTTTGTTGAAAGTATGTTTTTTTGTTATAACCGAAAAAAGCTTTGTTAAGTTTCAAACCATTTTTTTCAAAGCATGTAAGATTCATTGTAATTTTCTTTTGTTGAAAAATTCAAAAGTGGCAAATTCTTTGAAATTTTTAATATGCTTGGAAAATTAAACGGTTAAGTGTTTCAATATTAAAACGATAAAAACATATTGAGAACTGATTCTTATAAGATTGTATACAATAAAAAATTGATTTTAAAAAATGCTGTTAAAACAAATCTAAATTTTTTGACATGAAACTGTTAAAAATATTGTTAAATTTTTTTATTTACTGGAAAGAAATAAATTCGGTTCCATGCTAGAATTTTTTTTGATTAATAATTATCATCATTTTTTAAAGCAGATTTAGAAATATTTTAATTGAAAATTATAAAAAATTCAAAAAAAATAAATAAAAAGGACAACTTTTCGTCAACACGAGATTCAAAGTGAATGAAAAAAGTGTTTAGGAAAAGAAATTGTGTTTGTGTTTTTTTGTAATGTCGGCAATTTGAAAAATGGTTATGTTTTGTTTTTAATCGTTTCGTCCAAGACATCAAAATAAAAGAGTTTATGCCTTTTTTGCATGTCTTCGTTGGTTCTTTGTCGCCGCTTGAAAGAAAATTTCTTTCATTTTATGAAAATTAATGCAGATCCCTTTGACTAGATTTTGCATAAAAATTGCATAATTTTAAAAAGTGCTTCAGAATTCTTTGTATACCAAAGATTTATTGTTTTTAAGCAATCGTTAAAACTGTAAATTTGTCTGACCTCTCAAAAATCATTCATAAACTTTTTTATAAAATTTTATTTTGATGCTGTCATTTTTTACGATGAAAATATTAAAAACTTTAGGGAAAACCAAGGCCGAACTTTCGATAGTTTCAACTTTGACAATGTTATATCCTTCGTAATTTCTTGGTAACAAAACTTTAACATGGATAACACATTTTATTTTTCATTGTTTTCAAACAAATTAATCAAAACGTTAAACTTTAAATATTCAAACAATCGAATTTTTTTGTTAAAAATTTTGAAGGCGTTGCGAAAAAATGGAAGGCCAAGTACCTTTCAAAATAAGCTTTAAATATATTTGAAAGCAGAACATTTGTTAATTTTTTTTATTTTTAACCGGCAAAATCTTTTTTTCAGTCTACATGTTTTCTAATGGCAGTCGTGCTAACCTTTTTTTGTTTTTAATTTTTTTCGACCACATTTCATCGCAAAAAAATTGTCTGGCTTCCTTGATGCTTTTTTTTTATTTCTTGTTTTTTAAAAACTTAAAAGTATTTCATTTATAAAAATTGAACATTTTTTGAAATTAAAAAATGTTTGAAACTAACTATTTTAATTTTCTGAAAAACATTCAATACATAAATGATTAAATTGAAAACAATAATAAGTAAATAAAAGTTAAATTTGCATCATTGATTTCCTTTTTGGGTTCACCTTCTTTTTGAAATTTTTGATATATAAATAAAAACTTGCAGGTTTTCAAATTGCAAAAAGAATACTACGACTTTTAACAGATAGAAACGCATTTAGAAAAAACATTTTTAAAGTTTTTCAATTGTGTTTTGATTTGATATCAGACAAACCATAAAATCAATCCATTTTAATGTACAAAAGATGCCCTTGTTAATTTTACTGAATTTAATAAAAATAAGAATAAAATATTCAAAAAATGACAAACTTTTTGTTTCAAACAGACATTTACAAGAAACAGGCTGGCACAAAAGTGACAAGAAAAAAGATCAACATTTTTCTGCGAAGATGAAAAAACCTGAAAAAATTATTTTTTCTTTTTTACTATTTTATCAACAGCCGCGCCCAAAAAGTATTTGAGAGTTTTTCTTGTGCCAGTCAATTTACGATCTTTTTTTCCAAAAAAGTGTCCATCGAATGAAAAAACGAAGGTTCTTTATTTTTTGATAGAAAAAATTTCGATCTTTTTTGAATATTTAATTTTCGAATTTCATTATTGAAATTAATTAGAAATAATGATTTTAATTTTTTCCTAAAAGTACAATTTTGTGTCACATTCAAGTCAACATCTATCTGAAAATAATAACAATATATAAAAAAGATATTGCTCAAAGTAGCATTGGACACTTTTTGAAATAAAAAATATTTTTTCTTTTATATTTTAAAATAATGTTTTTTACATTTTTTGGACACCATAAGCATTTTCCAAACTTTTATTCACAAAAGATAGAAAATACTTTTCGTTCTCCCAAACAAATTATTGAAAATGAAATACCTTTTTTGGACACGTTTATTCAGGAAAAAAATGAATAAAATTTTATGAATTTGATGAATCTACTACAGTAGTCTGACGAAGGCACTGAAAGATAACTCCAAAATCATTAAAAGCCAAAAATAATGCCGGAAGTAGAAATATATCAAAGTCAATGATGAAAGTTTCATTGAACTCAATTAATTAACCATAAAAATTGTAGCTTCTTTTCTAATGATTAACTTTCGTTATCTTTATTAATATTTTTTAAGAGTGTAACAAAAATGTTACTTTTTTACTCAAGTGAAAAGGAGAAGAAGGAGGGATTTAAAAAATAAGCAGATATAAAACACTTTTGAAGTAAAAGCCATAAATTTTAAAACAAAAGAAACATGTGAGGTTTAAATTATGTAAGTTAGAATTTTACTTCAAAACAAACAAACATCCTCAATTGTCAGGTTCAAAAGAATGATTTACTTCTTTTTTTAAAATCCCATTTTCCGATATTCGATTTTGTTTTGTTTATTTTTCAAGTCAAATTTCAAAGAACCGAAAAAAGTGTATACTTTTTTACATAATTTAAAAGAAGTTAATTTTCATTGTTATGTAACAAAATTAATGAATTTTATTATTTAATCAGTTTTTGTTGAAATTGAAAAATGACTAACTAGAAATATTAATTAATTATTTTTTGGCAAATATTATAATTGCCCTTTAACCAAACTTCCTCCATTTCTTTATTCTTTTTATTCAAAAAAAGTTAGCTGGAATTTATTATGGCAGAATCTCTTCGATTTTATCATGAACCTGAACCTGATTTTGAATTAATACCATTGATCCGTATTATTTCTGTCATTCAATTTATCACAGAATTTTTAACTATTTTTCATGTTTCGTATATTTTATACATTTTTATTAAAGTAAAAGTTTGTCACAAAAATTTGCGAACAATTTGTTTCTTCTTTTTATCTGATTTAATTGTGAAAGCTGTTTTGAAGTAAGTTTACACAATCGAATACAGTATCAGTGAAAATATTTTAATTACAGTATGGTAATATTGGTGAAATTAATTACTGGTAAAACAATTGTTTGGGAAAGCATTGGATATTTTGCTGTTAATTTTTGTCAATGGGCTTCAAATTCTGCATATTATTTTTATCCAATGTCTTTCTTCCTAGAGAGGTCAATTTCGTTAATTTGGGCAAAACATTACGAAAATTTTTATTCACCAACTTTGTTAATTGCTTTGTGTTTTTTTCCTGTAAGTTTTTAAACTTAAAAGTTTTTTCAGCTGTTGACAAATATTTTTCTTTGATGATACAGTATCCTTTTGTGCCAAAGTTTGGAAACATTAATTTTACCTATTTATGCCAATTTTGTGTTTAGAGGGGGTGTAAACAAAAAAGAATCCAAAGATTAATATTTCAAAATTAATTAATCTTTTAAGAAACCTTTAATTAATTTAAAAAATAATTTTTTCAGTTAATTATTGCAATATACATAACTTTTCATGTGTTTTTTCTCTATTTTTGGATACCAATTACTTATGTTTATATTTCTTCGAATGGTTTTTTAATCTTTTGTTGGACGGTAATTTTTAATTAGTTTTATTAATGATTATTATTACTAAATTTAGGGATATTTGTTAATATTTATTTTAACAAAAAAATACAGTAAACAAACAATTGGACAAGAGTGTCAGAGAAATTTCAACGATATGAAAATTTAAAAACGAATAAAACAATGTTTTGGTTTGCAATTGTTTCATGGATTAGCGTAATCATGGGAACAATTTATATTCAATTGTTTACACATTATCGATTAATTTTGTAAGTTTTAATTTATCTTTTGACTTGATATAAAAATTTAAATAAAGAGATTTTAGTCCAGAATTAAGTGAAAGAAATATGGATGCAATTAGCCGTCTAATACTTGACACAATTCAAGCTGTCATTTTTCTGATTTTACCAGCTTCTTTTACATTTACACACGGAAAATTAAAAATAAAATATTTGTAAGTTTTTTGTTTTTGACAAAAAAAGTGAATTAATTAAATTTTAAGGAGACTTTTCAAGTGTTTTAAAAAACCGGCAAAAGTGTCCGTTTCTGTCACTTTTTCTCAAGTCCCTGCAGTCGTTGAATCTGTAATGGGGAAAAATTTGGTATGCAAAAATGAACAAGAACATTATTTTAATATGTTAACTTCGGATTGGAATGAAAAATTAAAATTAAATACTAAATAATTATAATAAAACATTAGATTTTCCACTGAAATGAAATGTATTTTTTATATTAATCACAACCCTGATAAACTACAGTATTTGTGAAAATATATACATCTTACATGACGGAGCAATATTATCCCGTAACTCTCGATGTTTGAATAAACAAGAATTAACAGCTAAGGAAATTAAAATTTGATTTAAATTTTTTCATTGTTGAATAACAAATTCTTCGAGCCAAAAGCTCAAGAAAAAGATTGCCTAAAAGAAAAAACAGAAGAAAAATTGCACAAGAAATTTACATGCAAAATTTATTCTGATTATAATCTTTGGCTAATAACATTTGGCCTGAAAGTATTTAAATTAAAAATCCATTGCTTTGCTACAGCTCATCATGATATATATTTTATAAAGTTTAAGTTCCTCAAAAAATGTGATTTTTATCTGTTTTAATCGACTTTCCAAAAGCACCTCAAGGTTGAAAAAAAAGAATCTAAATTGTTTTTTGTATTAATTTTCCTTTCTTCGTTCAATAAATTTTCGGTTTTCTATGATTTTCAAGCACGTTTTCAACGTCAAAAAGTTGTATGAGATAAATTTTTCATAAATCAATAAATAATTCTGAATAAAATTGTTAAAAAAATTCAATATTCAAAAACCGATAAAACTGTAAACAACGAATTTTCAGCTCACAAACTGCCAGATTTTTTTGCAATGTTTGTAATTTTTTTGTGTAATAAATATATGATATATGCATTTTAGCGAGATTTCTTTTATAATAATTGAAAACAGCACCAAAAAATATTGATGTAGTTTCCTTGCCTTTTTTATGCCAGGGGTTTTTTGCATTTGATATGTTAATGTCTGTGGTACTTATTGAAATTTCCCCCCTCTTCTTCAAAAACTTTTCAAAGTCTTTTACTGTTGTAGAATTAGAAAGCTCAAAACTTTCTAATTCTTCAACAGTAAAAGACTTTGAAAAGTTTTCGAAGAAGAGAAGGCAAAAGTCAACCGATCAGCAAACGATTCGAATGACGAGAAAAAGCTCGAAAATGTGTTTTCGTCATCTATTTATACGTTTTTGAAGGTTTTTCACGCAAATTCATACATTGTGAATAGAAATGACAAAAATTTGAGTAAGAATTAAATTCGTTAAAAGCAGGGGGGAAATTGTCAGCATGTGCGCTAAAGCGAACTTATGGACAATTCCCCCCCCCCCCCTTCAAAAAGAAAGAAAAATTTGTCAAAATAGGGGGGGAATTCTCAATAAGTGCCATGTCTGTTGCATGTTTTAAACAAATGCTTGCTGTGAAACTGTTAATTTTGAGATCAGAGTTTTACTTATAGCTGTCAATAATTTTCAGCCAAGATAAATGTAAAAATCAATTATTTATGCCCAAAATAATAAATTTAACCCCTTTCATATGTGCAGTCTTTAAATCTTCTTCATTTGCATGTTGCAAACAATTTATCCATTAAAATTATTTTCTTATGAAAATTACATAATCTGTTTTTTAATAAAACAATAAAGCTATTTTATTATTACCGTTTAGTTTGAATTTATGTCCAATTTGTACGGTTTACACTTAAAAAAATATCTTGATCATTCTTTAACAAAGAATAATTTCATTTTTCTCAAATGGTATTTCTTGTTTTAATCTTCCACACTAAAAGTAAGGTATTGAGTTGAAGTAATTAAAGAATTAAATAAAATATTGGTTGCTGATTTTATTTAGCAAAAACATTTCAAATAAACTCATTTTTTTCTTTATAGTGGTTTGTATTCTTATTAAAATTTTATCAAATGAAAAAACAAAACAATAAAATATTCAAAAATATTACGAGAGTAACCAAAAAACAAACAACAGGGAAAAGAAGTTTACGATTAACAAAATGAGAGAATCTTTTACAAAAGAAAAATACTCGCGAAATGATTGACACAAAAATGACAAGAAAAAAGACCAATTTTTCATCTGTGTTGTTTTGGATGTGTAAAAATGATCGAAACAAAATTTCTTTCGCAATAACTTTTATGTTGAAACCAACAAAGTTGTTAGACATACATTTGTCATTTTTTGGTTAACGTAAAAAATATGACATTTTCCTAACGATGTTTCCTTCAAGCGTCAACATATTAAAGAATAAACATTGCTAGATGCATCTTGTCGACCGCCTAAAACTTTCATCTGTCGTTTAAAAGTGCCGTTTTTATCATTTATTTTTAAATATAGCAAGAACAGATGCACAAAAAAAAAGAAAAGATGCATAATGTTTTCATTCTATAACACGCAAAGAGGCATATTGTTGTAAATAAAACAAGGAACAACTTTTTTTCTTTGCAATTGATTGCCGAAAATGTTTAATCCCGCAAAAGATCTGCATTCGGCGGCGTCAAAAACATTTGTTTTTTTTTCATAACGAGGATTACAACTGCAGCGACACAAAAAAATCTTGAGAAAGATATTTTATTTTCTTTTTTCTTGCCAAGTTTACCTCATTTTTTGAGTGGCTTTCATATTAATATTGAATATTTTATAATTTATTTTTTCATTTAATAAGAATATAAAGTATGAAATTTTTCAAATTTAAATATAAAAAATAAGTTCCATTTAGACTTTTTTCATTTAAATCATGTGCAATATTTTATTTAATTATTTATTCAATTTCAGTGTAGTAGATTAAAACAAGAAATATAGTATGAGAAACAGAAATTATACTTTTCTTTAAAAAGTTATTATTAAACCGCATTCCACCAATTTTTTCTAAAATTTTGTCAAAAATGGCACCGCCAAAAAATCGAATATTTTTTTATTTTACCCATGTTTTCGACCATGCTTAAGAAGCTGGAAAAAAATATTTTTAGGTCGAAATTTGGCAAAATGCCGTTTTTAGAGCATCGATAATGCCAAAGTCGACATATTTTCTTTCCTACGGTATATATTCATCTTTAATCAGTTTTAGGTATAATTGCACCTAAATAGGTTTTCGAGGTCGGCGAATCCGAATCTCGAGTCCGCGTTTCGAAATTTTCGCGTTAAGACCCATTTTTCGCATGTTGACACCATGATTTGCATAAAAAGTAGGTCAGGAATTAATCTTTTATATGGAATAAAAGAAAAAAAAAGATTAGATGAAAACAATTTAATTTTTAAAACAATGTACTTTTAAACTCGAATATGGCAGTTCAAAAAATATTTGCATGATTGAATCATCTTTTGTTACAATTTTGCCAAAGATTAATTCTTGGCTTGAAGTTGTTTTTGATTTTTTCAACAACAAAATTTATTATTTTATTTTAAAAACTCGCTATTAAGTGATTTAGTTTTTTTTTGATGATTTCTAATCTAATATTTAAACAAAAAAAGCAAGAAAATGTATAATTAACTTAGAAACGTTGTTTAAATTAAAATTGTCCCAAATTTTTTCTTTAAAGTGGAAAATATTTGACAGCCTGTTTGATTCCAACCTGGAATTTTAAGGAGTTTCTTTCGAGAGAAATATTATTGTTCCATTTTTCCATATTTTTCTGTTTCGGAGAACACAACAGATCACTGTAATATCGGTTTTTTAAATTATAAAAATAAACTTTTTAAAATTTGAATTATTAAATTTGAAAACCTACAAGTTTTAATTTATATAGCAAAAATTTCGAAAAGAAGGTGAACCCAAAAAGAAAGTCAAACAATAAGAATGATGCAAATTCAACTTTTATTTACTTATTATTGTTTATAATTTAAACATTTAGGTATTGCATGCTTTTCAGAAAATTAAAATAGTTAGTTCCAAACATTTTTTAAATTTAATCATCAAACAATAAGAATGATATAAGTTAAACTTGTATTTACTTATTAATGTCAAATAACCGGATCATTTAGGTATTATAACATTTTTCTGCAGATTTATATAATTAGTTTGATTTTAAAAAATGTTCAATTTTCATAAATAAAACATTAAAAACGACCCAAAAAAGAATAAAACTGAATCATCTTCAAACCCAGAGAGATTGCGCTGCAAAAAAATGTGGTCGATATTGCAAAATGAAATTGAATACAAAAAAAATTTAGCACGACTGCCGTTGGAAAACATGTCGATAGAACAAAGGTTTTGTCGGTAAAAAATAAAAAGAACCAACAAATGTTCAGCTTTAAAAAATATTGAAAGCATGTTTCAATAAAATGTTTTGAAAGATACTTGGCGTTTTTTTCACACAGCTAAAGTAAAAAAATTTGATTTTTTGAATTTTTTAAGTGTAACGTTTTAATTAATTTCTTTGACAACAATGAAAACAAAATGTAAAAACCATGTTAAAGTTTTTTTACCAAGAAAAAGGATGGGACGCTCATGACAATTTCAAAGTACAAATTATTGTAGTTAGGCTTTCGTTTTTTCTGACGTAGTTTTTTGCAACTTTAAAAATCTGTTTTTGTTTATGTTTTTAAGACAGTTTTGTTCGTGTTTGCGATTTCAATCAAAAAATTAAAGAGTTTTTTGTTGCGACTGGCGACAGACATTTGACATTTACAAAAGAAACTAAAAAATTGACTTACATGAAAAGGAAAGAAAAAAAATCAAAAAAGCTTCGATATTTTTGTGTGTGAAAAAAATGTCTGAAACATAAAAAAAATTATGTAATCGTTTTTTTTTGGTTTTTAGTGTTGTTGCATTTCTCAGTTTTGTCATCACTTTGTGATGTACATAAAAAAACTCAAAGAACTTCAATTTTTCTTCATGTTTTAGCCGAAATCTTTTTTGGAATATTTTTTTTTGTATATTTTATTATTTTATTGATGCAAGTGACGAATGTATGATAATAAAAAATCCATTTTCCCAAAAAACAAAGGGTCTTTTGACGGTGCCAAATGCAGTTTTTTGAGCGATGGAATCATACATTATCAACTCCTTTTTTAAATTTTTAAATTTTATTGATACGTATTCTTTTTAAATAAAAGTAAGTTATAAAATATTCAAAATTACTATTGATTTCATCAAAAATTGAGAAAATCTTTTACACAAAAAAGATGAATAAAAAACTCGCAAAATCATTGAAACAAAAATGAAAATAAAAAGATGACAAATATTTCGCTGTTTTGGATTTGTGTGAAAATGATTGCATCAAAATATATTTCGCAAATGTTTTGTGTCGCTGCAAATGTAATTTTTGTCATTTTTGAAAGAACTGTTGAGGATGCAAAAATGAGCAAAAGTTTGGCGGGGAAGAATTCATCTTTTTTTGAGCAGTGAATCAACACACGATAGTAATATTTCACATTCCTTGTTTAATTTCAGCTGCATTCCTTTTTTTTACGTTTTTTATAATCTTAAAATCATTATGCACCTTTTTGGATTTCATTCCTGATATCGGTTAATGAAAATTACGACGAAAAACTTTTTTGCTCAATTTTGTTTGCTTCTTTTGGCAAAAAGTCTTATACACTTTTTTCCACCAGGAAACTGTTGTTTTAATAGAGCAGTTGGTAGTGCGTTGCTTTTTGCCCCAAGTGCTAAAGGTTCGTTCCCTGGCTGTGCATTTGCAAAAAAGCATGATGAAAATTTGCAAAAAAATTGATTGCAAATAAAAAGGTTTCTGAATGCAAAAAAAGTATTTGCAATTTCGAAGCTTTCTTTAATAAAAATCCATTCAAATGCAAAAAATTCTTGCAAATAAAAAGATATATACAAAAAACCTAATAATCTGCAATTTTCCAAAAGGTTTCCAAAAACATATCTTAATTTGCAAAATAAAAGGTTTTCTGTCTTTTTTTGTGAAGTTTTGAAAAATTTTATATTTTATCGTTTTATATGGAAATGATTCTTTCAGATGGCAAATATTTTTAGATGGTAAAAGCTTGTTCAATAATTATTTGCAAATGGGCAATCGGCGCTTGTATTTTCGGAATTAATAATGTCCCATTTTCTTTTTGCATTATATTATCAAACCATTGTTAAAACTTTTCTTTTGTAATTTTGCAAGTCATAATATGCTTACAAATAAAAAACACACAAAATTTGTAACAAAATATTAAAAAATTGGATTATGCAATCAAAAAATTAAAGAGTTTTTTGTTGCGACTGGTGACAGACATTTGACATTTACAAAAGAAACTAAAAAATTGACTTACATGAAAAGGAAAGAAAAGACATCAAAAAAACCAGGCACAAAAAAGCTTCGATATTTTTGTATATGTTGTGTCCGAACTGGGGAACCGTCGGAGTTGGAGAACCGACGTCGGAGTTGGAGAACCGACGTCGGAACTGGAGAACCGACGTCGGAATTGGAGAACCATTAACCTTTTACAGTTATTATCTACCTTTTTACAGTAATAAGTAGATATTAACTGTAATAAGTAATTTGTGGTAATGTGGTAAACTGTTAAAATTTTAAAAAATGTAAATTTTCCAGTTTTTATAAATTGTTTTGATTTTGTAAAGACTGCGTAGTGCGCTTTGTTGTGGATAGATATTTGTGGTGGTGTAGCTGTATGTAATCCGGGTTCGTGTGTTCCTAGCCCATCATGTGAAGGGAAGCCTTTATTGTATAGTAATCACTGATGTTAGTTTTCTTGTCAGTTAAGTAATTCATTAAAAAATATGTAACCTCTTTTTGCAATGTTCATAATGTAGATTAAATTCGTTAAAGTTACAAATTGTATTGGTGGCAAAAATTTTTTAACAATTTTAAGAATTGCAAGTTTGGTGATTTTGGCATTTGGATACGAGGAACCTTTTTGCTGCTCAATTTTCCATGCCATATTTTTTATCACAAAAAAAAAACACAAAATTTGTAACAAAATATTAAAAAATTAGATTTTTCAATCAAAAAATGAAAGAATTTTTTGTTGCGACTGGTGACAGACATTTGACATTTACAAAAGAAACTAAAAAATTGACTTACATGAAAAGGAAAGAAAAAAAATCAAAAAAGCTTCGATATTTTTGTGTGTGAAAAAAATGTCTGAAACATAAAAAAAACTATGTAATCGTTTTTTTTGGTTTTTAGTGTTGTTGCATTTCTCAGTTTTGTCATCACTTTGTGATGTACATAAAAAAACTCAAAGAACTTCAATTTTTCTTCATGTTTTAGCCGAAATCCTTTTTTGTATATTTTATTATTTTATTGATGCAAGTGATGAATGAATGATGGTAAAAAATCCATTTTCCCAAAAAACAAACGGTCTTTTAACTGACATGAATAAGGATGGACGAGGGCCCAATTTTTAGTGCCCTGAGCCCTCGTCCATCCTTAGACATGAAAAGGAAAGAAAAAACATCAAAAAAACTCGGCACAAAAAAGCTTCGATATTTTTGTATATAAAAAAATTTTTGAAAGAAAATAAATTTCGAAATCGTTTTCCTTGTGTTTTTTGTGTTGTTGCATTTCTCAGTTTTGTCTCGTCAAATATTTTTGAATTTTTAAGTTTTCAAAATCATAATTTAGAATTTGCTAAGTTTCAAAATAATGTTTGAATGTGAACATGGCATGTTTTTTTCTGGCGCTTTTTTTTGCTTGCGGGACCGACAGTAATATTATTCAACATTATTAATTTTTTTACGTTTAAAGAGCAGAAAACATAACAAAAGCCACTTTTCAATCATGTATTAAAATCAGACATATAGTTAAAATAACACAAATACTGAAACAATGATAGAAACGGATTTTATGGCTTTACCAGTGTTGTTCATTTGACCGGTAAATTATTTTGTGGTCAATTGACCAGTCAATTGACCGGTTCATTGACCGGTCGACAAGTCAATTGACCGCATATGTCATATGGTCACTAAACCACCACTTAAAAGTAGTGGTTTAGTGTATATGTAAGCTCAAAACACATTAAAAAGCTCATTTTGGGGCCAAACGTGTACTGTAGAGGCGATAATTAAATTAATATTAGTGTTTAACTATGAAAAATGATACTAGTGATCATTTTGAGGCATTTCGGGGTTGTGCTGTGCGGAAAACCTAAAATCTGCAAAAATGACGTTTTCCATGATGTTTGTGGTAAGTGATTTATCAAATGAGTGGCAAAAATAGCAATTTAATTGTAAAACCCCACCCTAAACTAAACTTAAACATGACAGTCATTTTATAACCTAAGTCAAATAATGTTTTTTTATCTTGATTTAATTATACCCAATCATATTAATGTGAAAGAAAAATACCGAGAAAAATTTTGAGTATGGATAAATTTTCAACTATACCTTAAACATCATGAAAATGTTATAACTCTATTATTTGGTCAAATATAAACCAGAAAAATTAGAAATTTTTACTCGTAAGAAGAAAATATTTTGACATGTAAAAAGCTATTGGTCAATTGACCGGTCAATTGACTGCACAACACTGGGCTTTACCTAAATGTATCCCTAATTTATTTAACAAAACATTCTATTATTCTTTCAGATCTAACAGTTTTATACCTCCTCACAACTCTGCTTTTATTGTTTTACCCAAATCAGTAATTTTCCAATTCCATTTTTCCTATTCGCAAATCCATTCAATTCTTAACATTTTTCCGATATTCCCATTCCGTCGGTTCTTACAAAAGAATCGGAATCGGGAAAACACTGACCGAAATGAACCTAATCCTCTTGTCTACATTCCTATTGTAACATTTTCATACATTCCCGTCGATTCTATCACGTTTAAATTGACTCATTTTCGTTTTCTTATTCTCAATTAATTTGCATTAGCTTTTTCTTTTTTGCACCTCAAATTAATTTGTTTATAATCCCACTCTTTGCTAATCCAAAGTGCAACCTTCCTCACTCTCTTGCTTGTTGTACCCGGATGAACTCCTGTCATCATTCCGTTTATATCATTTTGCTCATGCATTCCCTTTCACATTTCACTGAAAAAAAACGAATACAAAAACATGTGATGTGTCCACGATAAGGCAGTTTTCCCCTGCCTTACTGCCTTATCGTGGACAAATCACACGTTTTTGTAATCGTTTTTTTTTCAGTGTTTAAAGCGGATTCTGAAGAAGTCTTATTTTTTTTGTGTGGGTTTACCTGAAATGTATAAAAAACCATTTTTGGAACTTTAGAAGCTCAAATTAGCATAAAAGTTTTCGATCGACACTGTAGGAAAAATCGAATTTTTAATTAACAAAATTTTAAGTGTTGAAGCTTCAGCATTGGGTTTAATTCGTTTCTGAGTTTTCCTAAAATGGAAAATGAAAAAAGTTTTGATGTGTCACTTTTGGCTGCGCAAAACACTTTTTTTGTTTTGAAGGAAAAAAGGCAACAAAACAATTGTGATAAATATTTTGCTTTTATTTTATCTTTAACAAAATGTTATTGACATTGATGATATTCAACACTCATTAACAATTTGAAAATATGTGTTTTTAAATGCGAAATCTAAAGCAGTGGTTTAAAGGGAAACATTAAGGCAAGAAATTTTGATTTTGTTGGTTGAATTAACAAAAGTTTTTGTTTAAATCATATTATTTTTGCCAAAACAATAAAAAGAATTTAATGAAATCGCATAATTTAAAATGTTTTTAAATCTCAAAAAGGTATGAACGGAGTTTTGAATATGTTTTATGATTTAAATAATGTCACCAGAATACTTATAATTTATAAGTTATAAAATCATTTTTAATGTTATAGATTGAAATCAGGTAACTTTTATTTTCATAAATCCTGTCATTTGAGATAAATAATTTATAAATAAACAAATAATTTTGTGTAAAATTGTTAATGAAATTCAATATTCAAAACCCGATAAAAATATTAATGCCAAAATTTCAGCTCACAAACTGGCAGCTTTTTTTCCAATGTTTGAAATTATCTTTCTTTCTCTTCCATCACAGGCAGAAGAAAAATAAAACTGAAATATTATAAAATGTGTAATAAAAAATATATTCATTTTTGCGTAATTTTTTTCAATCAGTCGACGACACAAATATTGTTTAAAATTTTTTCAGCTTTCTTTTTGAAAATTTTGATTTGTAATGTGATAAATTTGTGATGTAGTTTCAGAAAGTAAAGAAAATTAGTTTTTGATTATTCAAGCGCACTACAAAAACTTTTAAATTAAGAAATTCATTAAAAATTGCAAATTTCAGAATATCAAACAAAATTTTAAATATTATTTAATTTAAAAATATGTCAGATAAAAATATAATCACAATATTTTAGTTATTCTTTTATGAATTTTGACGTGTTTAAACAAAGCGATTGAAGGTGCTTTTACATTTTTTGAATATTTTAATACTGGTTCTAATAGATGAAGGGGGGGGGGGGTAACTTCTTACTCGGAGGCTATAGGTCTGTAAAGACCTTTTTGGGGAAAAAAATTTTTTTGTCGGGAAAAATTTTTTTGTTTGGTCTGTTACGACCTTTTAGATCAAAAAAGCGGCGGTTTTAGATATCGTAGTTCATAATACTTTAAATTCTAAAAGTAATAATAAAATAAAATATTCAAAGAATATATGAATGATTAATCTTTAAAAAACTAAATATTCTTTTAAAAAACACAAAAGCGCCGATCGCTGTTTCCAAATCACAGCATTTGAAATGTGTAAAACAGATAATCGTCTTTATTGAATGTTTTTAAATATCAAAAATGTAAAATATCGCCAACAGACTTTTCCATCTTTTTTCAATGAATAGGCGGAGCAAACATCCTTCTATTCCATCATTGCTTTTTTTGATCTTGCTTTTTGTTACATTTTAAAACCATAAAAAAGGCTTCGATCTGTATAGTGAATTGAATTTTCACATTTTTAAAAATTTTTAAATTTTGGAGTCAAACAATTTTGTTAAAAAAATAGTAAATGTTTAAAAACGTTTTTTTTTTGAATTTCGAATACATTCGACAAAACCCTAAAGCCAATTCTCAATCATTATTTAAAAAAGAAGCAATCGAACATCATCAAAAAACATTCATAAAATTACTATTACAGAACCTGCAACACATACAACTCAAGTTGCCAGTTTTATGGTACAAAATGGTTGAGAAATGCTTTCTGTCAATAATTTTTTCACATAAAAAATATCGACTATTTTGTGTCAGGTTTTTTTTTTTCACGTTTTATTCATAAACTTCTGTTGCTGCCTGTTTAAACAAAAATTAAATTATGCATGATTCCTGGCATGACAATATTCTTTTTCTTTGTTTTTATAAAAATTCAGTCTATAATTTCCACTTTTTTGCTTATTGCATATTATTATCAAAACATTGTTAAAACTTTTCTTTTGTAATTTTGCAAGTCATAATATGCTTACAAATAAAAAACACACAAAATTTGAAACAAAATATTTCAAAAATGGATTTTTCAATCAAAAAATAAAAATTTTTTGTTGCAACAGGCGAACTAAAAAATCGACTGACATGAAAAGGAAAGAAAATACATCAAAAAAACCAAGCACAAAAAAGCTTCGATATTTTTGTGTGTGAAAAAAATGTCTGAAACATAAAAAAAATTATGTAATCGTTTTTTTTTGGTTTTTAGTGTTGTTGCATTTCTCAGTTTTGTCATCACTTTGTGATGTACATAAAAAAACTCAAAGAACTTCAATTTTTCTTCATGTTTTAGCCGAAATCTTTTTTGGAATATTTTTTTTTGTATATTTTATTATTTTATTGATGCAAGTGATGAATGAATGATAGTATAGTAAAAACCATTGTTGCTACGTTTTTCCTTTTGCTCTTAACAAATGCCACAAAGTTGTGTATGTGAATGTTTTTCGTGTTTGTTTTTGAAAATCTCCCCTTACACCTCCCCTTTCCCCCGATTTATCCCCCTTTTGCCCTTGAATTATTTTGGAAAAGGCAGATTTTGTTAGAATTTTTCTCTAGACAATGTCTAAACTAAAGTAAAAAATGATATTTTGTATCAAAAGCAAAAAAACGCATCAAAAATATCCAATAAAAGGATTTTGGTTCAATATTTTATTGATAATATCTCACTTTATAAGCAAACATTGTTGAGTGAAAATATCAGTACCCCGCAATTCCCCTCTTCAAAGCAAAAACATCCCCCTTCCCCTCCCCTTTCCCCCGAGCTTTTTCAAATATTCCCCTTTCCCCTCCCCCGAACCCCGGGGGAGGGAAAAAAGGGGTCCCCCGGGGCGGGGAAAGGGGAGGGGAAGTCACATCACTGAATGCAAGTTTAATAAATAAAGTAAGAAAAAAAGAGGATGACGATTTGAATAAGCTTCATAAATTATTTCAATGAACCGTGGAGAAGCAGTACAAATAAATTATAGAATGCAGATTTTTTCTGACCAAAAAATATCATCATTTTTTTTAAAAATTCAGAATTATAAAACATTCAAAAAAAGATGACCGAATAAATTTTAATTGAAGCAACAAAAACGGCTATTTTTCATCAACATGAAATTCAAAGTGATTGAAAAAATTGCTTAGGAAAACAAATTGTGCTTGTTTTTGCTGTAATACAAAAAAAGCTGGGTATTGAAAAAATGGGCCCGTAGCCATCTTTATTTTTACTATCATTCATTCATCACTTGCATCAATAAAATAATAAAATATACAAAAAAAAATATTCCAAAAAAGATTTCGGCTAAAACATGAAGAAAAATTGAAGTTCTTTGAGTTTTTTTATGTACATCACAAAGTGATGACAAAACTGAGAAATGCAACAACACTAAAAACCAAAAAAAAACGATTACATAGTTTTTTTTATGTTTCAGACATTTTTTTCACACACAAAAATATCGAAGCTTTTTTGATTTTTTTTCTTTCCTTTTCATGTAAGTCAATTTTTTAGTTTCTTTTGTAAATGTCAAATGTCTGTCACCAGTCGCAACAAAAAATTCTTTCATTTTTTGATTGAAAAATCTAATTTTTTAATATTTTGTTACAAATTTTGTGTTTTTTTTTTTGTGATAAAAAATATGGCATGGAAAATTGAGCAGCAAAAAGGTTCCTCGTATCCAAATGCCAAAATCACCAAACTTGCAATTCTTAAAATTGTTAAAAAATTTTTGCCACCAATACAATTTGTAACTTTAACGAATTTAATCTACATTATGAACATTGCAAAAAGAGGTTACATATTTTTTAATGAATTACTTAACTGACAAGAAAACTAACATCAGTGATTACTATACAATAAAGGCTTCCCTTCACATGATGGGCTAGGAACACACGAACCCGGATTACATACAGCTACACCACCACAAATATCTATCCACAACAAAGCGCACTACGCAGTTTTCTCATACTGAAATGCATTAAAAATTGAAAATTTCAGAATATCAAACAAAATTTTATTTATTTTTTAATTTAAAAATATGTCAGATAAAAATATAATCACAATATTTTAGTTATTCTTTTATGAATTTTGACGTGTTTAAACAAAACGATTGAGAAGGTGCTTTTACATTTTTTGAATATTTTAATACTGGTTCTGTTATATAATTTTTTTTTCTATTCAAGTTTTGTGCCGTACTTACACCAATTTTGTATTTTGGACAAGTATACCGAATGCAAGAACCATGGGTGCAAAAAAATCAGATGAGCCTGGCTCAAAAAAGCTTTTCATTCTTCATTCAATAAGTTTTCGGTTTTCTATGATTCTCACGCAAGTTTTCATCGTCAAAAAATGGTAATTAATTTTTGTTATTAAAATTTAACTGAACGTCAAAGATTTTTTTTCAATTTTATGGTGTCACAAATAATAATGAAAATAAAAAAAATCTCACAAATCGACTGAAATGGAAAGGCAAGAAAAGACATCAAAAAGCATGGAAAAGTTCCCCTTTTTTTTGTGTCGATACTTTTACATCATATTTAATATAAAAACTAGCTAATCACTGATGTTAGTTTCCTTGTCAGTTAAGTAATTCATTAAAAATATGTTACCTTTTTTGCAATGTTCATATTGTAGATAAAATTCTTTAAAGTTACAAATTGTATTGGTGGCAAAGATTTTTTTAACAGTTTTAACAATTGCAATTTTGGTGTTTTCGGTATTTGGATACGAGGAACCTTTTTGCTGCTCAATTTTCCATGCCATATTTTTTATCACAAATAAAAATAAAAACACAAAATTTGTAACAAAATATTAAAAAATTGGATTTTTTAATCAAAAAATTAAAGAGTTTTTTGTTGCAACAGGCGACAGACATTTGACATTTACAAAAGAAACTAAAAAATTGACTTACATGAAAAGGAAAGAAAATACATCAAAAAAGCCAGGCACAAAAAAGCTTCGATATTTTTGTATATGTTGTGTCCGAACTGGGGAACCGTCGGAGTTGGAGAACCGACGTCGGAGTTGGAGAACCGACGTCGGAACTGGAGAACCGACGTCGGAATTGGAGAACCATTAACCTTTTACAGTTATTATCTACCTTTTTACAGTAATAAGTAGATATTAACTGTAATAAGTAATTTGTGGTAATGTGGTAAACTGTTAAAATTTTAAAAAATGTAAATTTTCCAGTTTTTATAAATTGTTTTGATTTTGTAAAGATAAAATAAGTAAAAAACATTTTCTGTTAATCGGTAATAAGTAATTTGTGGTAAAGTAATAATGTGGTAAATAGATTTTCGTCAAAAATTGTTTGAAAATCTATTTACCACATTATTACTTTACCACAAATTACTTATTACTGATTAACAGAAAATGTTTTTTTACTTATTTTATCTTTACAAAATCAAAACAATTTATAAAAACTGGAAAATTTACATTTTTTAAAATTTTAACAGTTTACCACATTACCACAAATTACTTATTACAGTTAATATCTACTTATTACTGTAAAAAGGTAGATAATAACTGTAAAAGGTTAATGGTTCTCCAACTCCGACGTCGGTTCTCCAACTCCGACGGTTCCCCAGTTCGGACACAACATATATAAAAAAATTTTTGAAAGAAAATAAATTTCGAAATCGTTTTCCTTGTGTTTTTTGTGTTGTTGCATTTCTCAGTTTTGTCTCGTCAAAAATTTTTGAATTTTTTATTTTTCAAACCAAAACAAATAACAAAGAGTATGATAAGTTCACGAAATACTGTTTAAATAAATTAACGTTATAATGAATTAATATTTCCAAAAATGATTTTCTGCAACCCCGGATCCAGTTTCATTGGCAAAAATGATACCAAAAAATTCAATGGTGCCGTGATAGGTATCAAGAAATGGATTATCTGTGCTTTTAAAGTGAGCGTTCGGGATAGAAGAAGTTTTTCTTTATTACCGTCGTCAGTCACGCAATGTTGGAAAATGCGGTCTTTTGTTTTTGTCCCACTTACGTTTTCACTCCCCAACATTGCATGATAGAAGGCGGTAATTAAGAAAAACTTATTCTATTTTGGTCGCTCCCTTTAAACAATAGTCTTATGTTTTTAAATCAGGCAAAGCATAAAAACATTTTTCAATCTTTGGACGTCATTCAAAAGTTAAAAAGCAATAAAATAAAATTACCTTCAAATTTTATGATTTTAATGATTCTTTGTTAAAAAATAGCATTATTTTTGATAGTGAATTATTCTTAGAAAATTGACACATCTTTTGTCACTGCGATTTTCCTTTAAAGTTATATGATGATAATTTAAAGGGTTGTAAATTACTGTAATTTTATTGTTTAATCGCGTCGTTTAGATGTTAAGGAGTAAAGCAAAAATTATTATTTTTCTTTTATATTTTAGTTGCTTTTTTCTGCAAAGACTTCCAGTTATAACTGCTTTTTGAGTCCGAAAAATCATGAACTGATAAGTAGAGACTGGCAGGGAACACTTTTTCCTTTTCTTTTTCCTTTTTTTTCTTCGTTACCGTAACAAAAAATCGACTAAGCGCATACTTTTTTTTGAAGTTTAATAATCTGACCTACTAGAAGTATTTTTTTACGCTGATTCCGAATATGCCACTTTTGAAAAAAGTTTCTCTGGGAAAAATACCAAAAATTTGCATTTTTAGATGTTTTTTAATTTTTTGACCACCATCTAAGCCTATCTAAGCTTAGCGACTTATACCATTCGATAGCCCTTCAAAAACTGCATCTTGAGTGAAAAGGAAAATCATAGGAAATCACAGGAAAAAATATGGCATTAAACGCAGAGCTAAAATTCGTTCAAAAATTGCAAAAAAACGTTGCAAAAAAAATGAAAAAACTTTTTTCTCTCGACAAAAATGAACGCACCACGAAAGTTTTCACGACCAAAAAGTGTTCCCTTTTCTTTTTTTTCGACGAAGAATTTTTTTATTTTTTAATTTTAAATCGTTATTTTCGGCATTATAACTATTTTTAATAATTTTTTTGATTTTATTTTCGGTTTATTCAGGTCTGAAAGTACATAGAACGAACAATAAAAAAATTTTTTTCCAACTTTTATTTTTGACCTGCCAGTCCCTACTGATAAGCGAAAATGATGCACGCTTTATGTTAAAAATGAGGAAACACCTTCTTTTTAATTGTTTTATAAAAGGTACAAATGTGTATGTGTAATACTATCTTCAATTTTCTAAGCTGCAATTAAAATGGTTATTCTTTTTTTCCTGCTGTTATTAATGTTTAAATCGGGCTTAACAGAGTTATCCTACAATGCTGCCACTTGTTCAGTTGCAAAAAATGTTTTTGATAAATACGAAATCTTACAAAATACTATAACGTATTTTCGATCACCAAACTTTCCTGTAACAATGTATAATTCGACTTTAATAACACAAAAGTTTCTTTATTGTAATGCAGAATTTCATACAGTATGCTTTTTATTTTCGAAAATAAATAATTAAGCTTTTTAAATCTTTAAATAATAGTTTTTTAAACTTCCAGGACGAACAAAATTTAAAATTATGGATTGTTATTTTCAATGGGAATACTGGGTTCATCAAAATATGGAATAATTATAATGAAAAGTTAACTGAGTAAGTATTTTGCAATAAAACAATTGGTAAATAACATAAAAACCATAGTTATATGGATGAAAATAATTATTTATATTTTGCACCAACCTATAATCCAATAATGTTTGAATTTTTGCGTGGACCTTTTAACTACTGGACTGCCTTTGAAGGTGTTGTATCTGCATACTGTAAGTCTGACATTTTCTTCTGTTTTAAGAAAAATAATTTGTTTAGCTCCGAACAATACATGTCCCTTTTCAAACCAAATTATAAATCTTGAAAACAATCGAGTAATTCCAATTGCTTCAAATTTCGACATTTTCCAAAGTAAAAATAACTCAAATTGTAATTGGACATTTTCGATTAATTCAAATCAACTTTTAAAAATTGCCTTCAAAAGTTTTGTTAATTCCACAGTACTTTATTTGGAAACAGATGGATCCATTGCTGCAAGGTAAATTGTTCAAATTCTAAATTTTTATCATTTTTTTCTCTACAAATTCAATACTACAGCATATTCACATGAACCTAGTGTTAATTATTATGGAAGTGAAAGTGGCATATTTAATTTGTATTTCGAAGCCAACCAAGGTACATATTTTTTTGCCCTTGTTTCTGTTGTTGATAAAAATCCAAACAAGCCAAAACAGAGTTGTCAAAATTTGCAAAGAGGAATTGTTACAGAAATTGAATTATTAAATTATGAAACCGGATATGACGCATTTGACGTAGGAAAATTTTTTAAATCTAATTTAATACTTATTATTGCATTTAAGAGCTGTTATTATCAGTTTTTTATTCCACAGAATTACGAAAGTGTTATTCAAGTGATAGAATTGGAAATTGAAAAAGGAGCTGATAAGTTAACCCTTTTAAATGGAAATCAAACCTTTGAAGCCGGCGAAATCGAAGAATTTTATTATTTAACATCAGATGAAAATGGCACGATGTTGGATTTTTCTGCAGATGGTAATACTCAACAAGCCGGTTTCAGAGTCGATCAAACAATGCTGAGTAAGGCTTTCTAAATATTTTTTGGCCGTTTATACTGTGTAAAATTTTTAAGATTGTCAATGTGCAGCTTCAAATTTCGTTATACCTTATGATGATGTAATTAATATCACTTCTATTTCTGATACAAATTACTATTGTAGTAATATGTCGTGCAACTTTACAGTATATTTAACTTTTTCAGTAACAATTCATAATAATAAAAAGTTTAGGTTAGCCTTGATCAAACTTGCAATGCGTCGTATTTTAGTTTGAAATATTTTATGAAATTACGTGAAAATGATTTTGTACTTTTGTATGCAAATGATAAAATAGTTGACAAGTATTATTTATGCATAAAAAACATTAAATATAAATAATGATTTTAGTTTCACATCGTTATCGCCCAGTGGTATAAGAATTTATCCAAAATCGGAAAAGATTCTATTGCAATTTTTATCTGGATCAGCACCTTCATTTTATCGAAATTTGTATTTTGGATGGTACATGTTTGCACAACCTTTTTATCCACACATTTATCCAATTCTTCAATTAACTGAAACTTTGCCATATCATCTCTTGCAAATGAATGAATTAGACATATATGATGCTTTTGTAATTTGCTCGCCTTCAAATGATACTTTGCAATTATTTTTATCTGATGCTACAGACAAGTCTTATTTAACAAATTTTTTCTTGTATGATTCTGATAAAATGCAAAATTATATTGGAGAGTAAGTTCGAGATGCATAGATTATAGTTATATGCAAATTAATAGCTGGCTGTCTTAAAGTGACATTGAAACTTTCATGGGAAAAATTTAGCTAGTTTATCAGGTCGATCCAAAAGTTTTGAGCCTTTTTTACACTTGGCAAACAAGGCTGTCCGGAATTCCGGATCGGATTCCGGATTCCGTGATTCCGGACGATTTTGGCGTTCCGGATTTTCCGGATTCCGGATAAAATTTTTTGTTTTCTATATAAATTATTCCGGATCGGATTCCGGATTCCGTGATTCCGGCTGATTTTTGGCATTCCGGAATTCCGGATTCCGGATTCCGGATCATAATTTTTTTCCGGACAGCCTTGTTGGCAAAGTGTTCTTCCATAGAAAAAAGGCTCAAAACTTTTGGAACGACCTGATAGTTGCAAAAAGCATGATACAAAATATTAGAGCTTTATATGATAAATGATGAAGATGTGTTTATTCGATAAAATTAGTGAAAACATATCTATGTTGCAGCATTTAAAAAGCAGTAATCTTTGTTACATGCTTTTCACAATTGAACTGGCCAACGTTTTCATATTGAAAGTTTCAGTGTCACTTTAAGTAAAATTTATTTGCCTAATATTACCATTGTTATTTTTTTCAGTTTGAATTCTTCATTAATTACAACTTCCGATAATTTGTATCCTCGAAATATTGTTTCGTCATCTGGATGTTTTACTTTGTACACGAATGTAAAACCAAGCTATTATTGGAATATTTTTATATTTTTTAGAATGCAAAAAGGTTTTTTTGGGCAAGGTTACAGTAAAAAAGAAAGAAAATAAATATTTTACAGCACAAACAAATTATTGTAACACTAAAATGAATGTGTTTTCTGTGACAAAAGATTACAACAATTCCTTTATTGGTAGTGCAAATGAAAATGGTTTTTGTGAAATGACACTGCTTGCAGCATCACATCCATTCCCAGTCATTCGTTTTAGTGAACTACAATCATCTTCAAATGGCAATTTTCAAGTATTGAGTCCAATAAATCAAAAAACTTACATTAGGTAAAATTGTGAAAACATCAAAGTTTATCATTTTCCAAAACTTTTAGTTCAACTGATATGAATACTTGGAAGGACACAACTATTTGTAATCCAGCTTTTATCATTACAATTCCACCAAAACAAAATGTTTCTATTTCTTCGTACATAACTTCCACTTCTGAAGTTACTATTGATTTACGAAAGAGTGGAAAACACGGAATATTTGCATCACCAAATTATGGAGGTTTTAAAATGGGAAGAGCGTTAGATCCTATCCCAAAACTTATTTATTCCTTAGTTTCTCAAGACCAAGCATATAACATTCAAATTATTGTTAAAACTCTTGTTGGTAATGGTACTGTAATATTTTCTAATTTTGATGAAAATACTGACTTTAAGTTAGTAATTTTGTTTAACAAAAAGCATTTAAATGAAATGTTTACAGATTAGTTGCAAATCAAACCCTTTCACAAAATGGAACAAACTTTTCACTCGATTATCAAAATTTTGATGATTTAAATTTTCTTATTGAATATACTTCGACCATTTTAATGGACCCATCAACTACAACCACTACATCGACTTTGACATCAACAGCTGCAACGACAACAATTACATCAACACGAACAACATATACCACAACACCGAGACAAACTTTTACAACTCCTCCATCAACAACTTTAGCACCAATTAAACCAACAAATGTTACATTAAACACCGATAACTTATATTACGTAATGTGGTTGGATAATCTTAAAGTTAACAACTATATTTCTGTGTGCACGGAACCAGACGATATTTTGGAATTATTTGTTTCAAGTAATTTTGATGTATTAAATAATTACAATTTGTATGATTTTAATGGATTTAACAACGGTGTTGGATCGTATGAAAATTAAAACCAGTAAAATGAAAATTAATTCAAATATTTTATTTCAGATTAGCATCATCAAATGCCATTTTAGTCACAGCTGAGAACCGTCCAAGAAGCATTATATCAAAATCGAATTGTTTTACAATTATTCATGCTTTCAACAATTCACAAACATTAACGACATTACTCTTCAGAAGAAAAGTTCAACAAAGCAAAAATTGTGCAGTTAACAATATCATTCAAGCACCTTCGGATGGAAATTCGATTTCTGCTGCAAATATGACTTTTAGTGTGTATACCATAAAATATAATATTTATCCTTGTGAAGCAATTATTCTTGCTTCATTGGCACAATCTGCATCAACGCGATCACCTTTAATTCGAATTGGATCAATCACTAGTGTTAATGATAGTTATATTTTTAAAAGTGCTTCGAACCAGAAAATGTTGATGAATTTTAAGTAACAAATTTGAAGTAATTTAAAAAATTTAATTAATGTAAGTGTTTCAGCAATACTGATATCCCAAATTGGAGAAACACTGCAATTTATACCAATGCTTTGAGTATCACAATTAACGATTATATTGGTGTAACACTTTTTTCCAGCGATTATGTGATATTTAAAGATCGTAAAATGAGTCAAAATGGAATCATGGTATCTCCCAGTTATTCTGGAATATTTGCAGAATCTGTTAATCCATTATATCGAGTGACACATGGCGGAAACTATAAAATTTTAGCAAGTTTTAATGTCAAAAATTTGGATGACAAATGTGAAGTCATTGTTAGTAGTGACGGCAAAAATTACACGTAAGTTAATTTGGAAGTTTCTTATTTAAATATAGTTATTAATTTCTAACTAATGATAATCCAAAAATGTATATTAAGATTAACAGAAAATACTAAACCCTTCTTTATTGGCAATCAAATTGACATTTTTTACAATGACAAATCAACACCGAATTCAGGCTTCTTAATTGAATATACATTAACATCTGTTGGCAAATATACTGTTATTGATTTTGCTTTTGATTCTCTAACATACGTATATTGGCTTGATGATTTAAAAAAATATGATATTATTACTTTATGTTTGCCAAATTTCGATGACACATTGCAAATATTCTTCACACAAAGCTTTAATGAAAGAGCTTTGAATTATTTCGCATTGTATGACTCAAACATACTTGACAATTTTGTTGGGACGTGAGTTTGAAAGATTCTTTTTTTTTGTTTAATATTGTGTTTAACAGTTTGGGATCGGTTAATGCATCTTATTCTACTTCAATCACCCCGAGGCAATTTACATCAACTTCTGGATGTTTCACTTTACAAAATCAAAATCCAACTGATTACGAAAACGTTGTTCAAACAACCCTACTTTTCAGAATGCGAGATGGTAAAAAATTACGACAAGCATAGAGGCGTGCAAGTTTTTTCTCTATGCCGGAAGAAATGCCAGGGGCACTCGCGCCACACTTGCATGTTTCTTGATAATTAATTTATTGTTATAACAAATAATGAAAATTTTCAAGCTCATTCTAAAAATTGTTCCACTTCAAACATTTTTGAAGTTCAAAGAAATTCAACAACAATTACGGCATCTGCTTCAGCAAGTGGTTCATGTGATATAATTATTTTAGCCTCAGGATCTCAAAACCCCACTGTTCCTATTAATTCTTTTAAAAGTATATCTTCTGGTTCATACAGTCTTCGAAGTGGTATTAATAAGCACCCATTAGTAACTATTGAGTAAGATTAGAATTTCATCAATTTGGGTTAATTAACTTTTTAAGTAAAAATAATGCAAATTCATGGAAAAATTTCAAGATTAACACTCCCGCATTGAATATTGTTATTTCAAGTAGTCAAGGTCTTTATCTTCAACTTGATTCAATTAGTGATGGTACAGTTTATTATTTTGAATAATATATTTCTTTTTTAAATAAAAAAAAAATATCAAATTATTAAACATACTTATTTTAGCTAATTATTACATCAGAAATGCAACAGTTGGACAAAAGGGAATTATTTCATCGCAATCTTATAATGGTTTTTATCCACCATATTCCAGCATATATTATGGAACATTTTTTTCATTTGATGCAAATCCATGTCAATCAAAATCCGGGAAATGTGGTATTAATTTGAAAGTAAATTCATTGTCAGATTATGGTACCATTAAATATATTGAAACTGATAAAAAGGATCACACGTGAGTATAATGCGAGGTATTATAATAATAAATGTGCAAATTTTTAGTCTCAATTTTAACGAAGATATAACATCATATGCAAATAATTTGTATATCACACGAAACAATGGAAATATCAGTTTTTTAATCACTTACACAGTTGTTGACAGTTCAGCAACATCTTACATATCACCCTTAATCACTTGTTTGATATCTTTAGTAGCAATAGTTTTAAAAGAAATGCTTCAGTTGTAAAACTTATTTTACTTAATTAACTAATTTTTTGATATGTTATGTTTAAAAAATAAATAGATGTGCCAGATATTTCAAGTTTCTTAATAAACTTTAAAATGTAATACACCTAAATTATTTCATTTTTTGTCTAAAAATCAACCAAATATTGATTAAAACAAAAAAAAATGAGTTAAAGATGATCAATAAGAGGAGGAAAAAGCTAAAAGTAATGATAACAGCAGTAACGCTTCTATTGATAACTGCTTTTAAGCCATTCATTTAAATTTTACTTGTTTAAAGAAAAAATAATTTTATTTTATTTTTAAGCTATTTCTATCTTGTAACAATTATTTTTTAATTTTTAATAACGCAAACCATTTTTTTTAGAACAAATGAGCTACTGTTGATTTTTATATTGAACTAAAATGGTAAGAATATATTGTTTGTCAAGTATTTCAACTGTTCCCGAAAGTACAAATTATAATCCTCCAAATCCATACGATGATGAAGCAGATGAAATTCTTTTGAATGATGGATATCATAATGTACTTAATCGTGATACATTTTTACCAAAGTATTTGTTAACAGAAATTTGCATCGGTTGGAAAGCTACCGATAATGGGACTAAAAAATTCTATGAATTACAAATTTATCGTAAAAATATGATGTTATTAAATTTTAGAATGATTGTAAGTATCTTTTGAAAAATCTTGCTTTAAACAATATTTTTGTTTCAGAGAGGTATCATAACTATTGAAAACATGGATTTAAAGAATGGTTCTTTTGAATTAAATCTTTTCACTTCTAAATTTTCCACTTTTCATCAAACTACTTCACCAAATTTTGATCTACAAATTAAAATACTTTTTGTAAGTTTTTGCAGTTTTAAAAAATGAAAATGAAATAATTTGATGCATGTTTTCAAAATTAGAAACGTGCGCGTATGTAAATTCTCTCTTTTAAAGGCAATTTTCTATAAAAGAGAGAATTTACATAAAAACACATTAATTTAGATTAAAAATACAACGGTAAAAAGAATTATTTCAAACGAAGAAGAATTAGCATATGATGATTATGCAAAAAATATTTCCAATTTTTGCAAAGAAAATGGTATATTACTGCTTTCTATTTCGGTGAAATGACAATTATTTGAAAATTTTCAGCCGACCAATATCCAGATTTGTCATTTGAAGATCTTCAAATGACAGCTATCAAGCAACTTGGCCCGCTTATTCTACCAAATCAAACTCGATCAAAGTTTTTGCGACAGAAAATAAGAGATTTTCAACGAGCAATTTATTTATTATGCAATCCTCAAAATGGGAGTTTTGCAAATATTCCCCTAAATGAGTACGATCCTGAAACAAAAAAGTCCAAAGTTTGTAGATTTTATCAACAAATTGAAAATTTACTATTTTTAAGACAATCAACTTGTGAGTTTTTAAATCACTTTAGTTTTTATGTAATCAATTTTTAAGGGCACGCAAAAGAATCTCGTGCAATCCAAAAACAAACAGATAAATTTCGTGAATGTATTTATCTTGATTGGGCGAATGGTAGGTTTTTCTTTATTTAAAAAACATCAAATTTATTGGCTTCAGCTAGTCTTCGACACATAAATTCTGATGCTTTTGCTCTTCAAAATCTTCAAGCTATTGATTTTGATAAAGTTGATCTTGGAGAATCACTGAAATACTGGTATTCTTTTGCATCCAAAGTTAATTTTAAATACATATACTCCATAACATTGAACAACTGCGGACTCAAGTATTTAGACGACAAATTTTTTGATTGTCTATCTCGAGAAACACAATTTTTATGTTTTATGAACAACGATATTAAATATATCTCTCCCGAAATTATAAAACTTCCACATTTGGGCATGCTTGATTTAAGCAACAATAAAAATTTGTCCGATGACGGCATCACTTGGTATCGGCTTCCGTCTAGTTTGGTTGAACTTAACCTTGAAAACACAAATATTATTAATGTTCCAGAATACATTTGCTGGATTAAAGCTTTAACTAATTTCAAAGTTCGTAGCCCTCAATTAAAAGTAAGTAACTATTATGCTAATATCGTTAAATGCTGTAGTATTTGAAATAATATTTTCAGAGCATAAGTTGGACGGACTTTAATCAATACACAAGTAAACTCTCAATTACTGGAGGCGGAAATCAAATAAACGAAATAGAATTAGGTCACGTTATTAAACTTGATTTGACTATTTCTAATTTAAAACTAAATGTAAGAAGCATCAAAATTCTAAAAGCATTTAATTTATTTTAGAAATTGGATCATTTCAATTTACCATGCAATCTGATATCCCTTCGTTTAATTGACACTCATCTTGGCACTTTTAACACAAGTGATATTAAATATAAAGACGAAGAATTTGATGAACTGGAATTGTCAGGGAATGACTTGGC
The DNA here is from genome assembly GCA_024447195.1 of Panagrolaimus sp. LJ2414. Classification (NCBI taxonomy): domain Eukaryota; kingdom Metazoa; phylum Nematoda; class Chromadorea; order Rhabditida; family Panagrolaimidae; genus Panagrolaimus; species Panagrolaimus sp. LJ2414. The sequence goes on along the minus strand of JAMRXY010000048.1, from coordinate 1,818,064 downwards.
AGAGTTTTCTTGGGAAGGATGTCCACAAATTATCAAACGACTTATTCTAAGCAATAATCAACTTGAGAATATTTCAATTAGGGAGACCACAATCAACTTTACAAACTTTGCTGAACTTACAGTAATTTCATTTGAAAGAAACAAAATCAGCTCCCTGCCAGAAGGCTTTGAAAATCTTCCGCAACTGCTTATCTTAAACTTAAGCCTTAACTATTTTGATTACAAAAAATCTGATTTGATGACAGTACTGTGGCATCGTCTTCCGAAAACTCTTACTTGTTTAAATCTTAGTAATAACAATATTATCGTAATTCCATGTTTATTGAAGAATTTTACCATTCAAAATTTAAGAATCGCAAAATGCAATTTGCAATATTTTTGTCCTTATTTACATAGAAATATTCAAGACAATGAAAATTACATGGTCATCGATGCTTCAAATAATCCAAATTTCAACATTTCATTCGTTCCTTCTACGATTTTCAAACTTCCAAAGGTATCAGAAGTAAAGCCAACAACTGGAAACCCAAAATATCAGAAAGACATGATTCCAAATTACGCAAATTTCCCGACGACTACTTTAATAGGAAATTTTTGTGACACTTCTAAAACTTCATACATTAAAGCGGTTTACAAATTTAATTCAGAGGGCGTTGTTCAGAATGATAAATATGTATGCAAATGTTGTGGAATATGCGGTAATGCAACAAATGAACCATTATTCAAACAGCAAATGGCACCTGATTCAATTTTGCTAATTCAAGAAGAAGAGGGCATTGAAGACACAAGAACTACAACTTATCATTCAAATTTTAAACCTCCAATTTATTACAGTCCGGGTCAATGGAGAACGGAAGTAAAAAGTCGTCTCTGTTTTGACTGTAAAAAGATAATTCTTGACAAAATCGAAAAAGCTTTTGATACGAAAACAAAAAAGAAGAAATGTGATTCCGAAAGTTTAAATGAAAATTTACATGAAGAAACACAACATGAATTGCCTAGAAAAAACAATGGTTTAAAGCAACATCAAAATTCTGAGAACATTTACAATGACGCTGCTATGGAATCTGAGCCTGAAACCATTACACAATTACCCCCAATTAAAACGCTCTATTCCAACCATGAAGACTGCTTCAGGAACGATTATTTTCAAACAATAAATCAGCCTTTTGCACCACCCTCATTTGATAGAACTGTTTTATTAGATCAATATGGGAAAGAATGTGCAACCTGGGAACACAATAATTTAACTAATACCCCCATTTATTTAAATGCCCAAGCATTTGTTCAGGAAGAAATTTTTCCACAACCAACAAATGAAACACATTTTGATGTTGAAGATTTATTCGATAACTTTGAATTTTCGCCAACATCGGATGAAATGCTTTCCTGGTGTAATCTGTAGATTTTTCTTCTTTTAAGAAAAAAAAGTTATCGAATACCAGAATTTCTAAAAATAGTCGCATTTTGAGTACAATCTCTTACTCATGTGCCTGCGGGCTACTCATTATCTTTCCAACTAAAAAAAATTTTTTTTTCAAAAAAAACTGTTATACTGTTATACTATATCTTACAAAAATAATAAAATCCTTTTTTTTAGTTTCTATACAAATTCCAAAATATGATTTTTGGTTTTAAAAAATTCAAAATTCAAAAATTCTCTGTTACGACAAAACTGAGAAATGCAACATCACTAAAAAACAGAAGAAATAAAACCATTACGAAATTTATTTGTTTTCAAAGATTTTTTTTTACACACAAAAACATCTAAGCTTTTTTGTGCCTGGCTTTTTTTGATGTTTTTTCTTGCTTTTTCATGTCAGTCAACTTGCCAGTTTGCTTGCCTTTTTTTCATTCAATTTGTGAGCATTTTTTGTAAATGTCTATCTAAAAAAACTTTTTCATTTTTTGATGGAAAAATCCGATTTTTTAAATATTTTGTTACAAATTTTGTGTGTTTTATATTTTTTTGTAAGATTAATATGGCTTGCAAAATTACAAAAGGAAAACTTTAATAACTGACTACACCTAATCAAAAAGGACTATTATTAAATGAGTCAATGCTCAATTTTGCTCATCAACGATATCGACGCAATGAAATCCAAAAAAGGTGCACAATGATTTAAAGATTATAAAAAATGTAAAAAAACATGCAGCTGAAATTAAACGAGGAATGTGAAACATTACAATCGTTTGTTGATTCACTGGTCAAAAACAGCTGCATTCTTCCATGCCAAACTTTTGCTCATTTTTGCCTCCCCAACAGTTCTTTCAAAAATGAAAAAAATTACTTTTGCAGCGACAGAAAAAGTTGAAAAATATATTTTGTTGCAATCATTTTCACACAATTCCAAAACAGCGATGATGAAATATTTGTCATCCTTTCCTTTTCATTTTTGTGTCAACCATTTTGCGAGTTTTTTATTCATCTTTTTTTGTAAATGATTTTTTTATTTTTTGAATGAAATCTTTAGTAATTTTGAATATTTTATAACTTACTTTTATTTTAAAAGAATACGTATCAAGAAAACTTCAAAATTTAAAAAATGAGTTGATTTTAACTGTCATCTGCTGACAAACGATCAATATTTTATTTAATTAGTTAATTACTTCGACATAATGCTTTAATTTAAATATGGAAGATAAACACGAGAAATACAGTTTGAGAAAAATATTATTATACTTTTGTTAAAAATGATATTAAATTTATTTTAATATAAACAAATTATATCACCCTAACAATATTAATTTGAACTACGAGTCAAGTTTTTCTGTATAACTTTCTTCAATTCATTGAATATTTTAAACAAAAAGTATTGTAATTTTCATAAGAAATTATTTTATATTGATGAATCCTTTGCAACAAGCAAACGAAAAAGATTTAAAAACTGCAAATAAAAAGTTGTTATTTCATTTTTCTTTTTCTTTGTCTTTCTGTGATGGAAGACAAAGAATAGAACATTTAAAACACTACAAAAAGGATGAATATTGAATTTCTTAAACAATTTTTTCCAAAATAATTTTTGGATTTATAAAAATTTTCCCGATTTTCAATGTGGGGCAAAATTTTTCTATCCATTTTCAACAAAAACGGATTTTCACCATTCAGCTCAGCATCTTATGCCATTTTTCTTTTTACAATAATTTTTTAAATTATGCAAATTTAACGTTGTTTAGAAAAAAATAAATTTAATCTCATGAAATGCTGAGTTTGATAATACAATCCGTTTTTGTTTAAAATGTTTAGAAAAAATATCTGAAATCGTTGCAATTTCTTGAATCATTTTGTATATCTTAAATGACAAGATTTTTGAACACAAACATTTCTTTTTTACCATTAATTGACATTAAAAATGAAATGATTTTACAAACATTCCGGAGACCTTTTATGAAACAAAAAACTTATTTAAGACACCACATTTGATACTTTTCTAAGGTTCATAAAATATGTAAATTTGTTTTGATTTCATAAATTTATTTTTTTTAAAAAATATTATTCAAACAAAAAGTCTTGGGATCTTTGTTTATTTCCAACAACAAAATCAAAATTTCTAATCAAACATTCAAAATAAAATTTATTTGTTTTATTCAAACATAGTTTTTTGTGTCGAAAAAATGTCCAAATGTTTTGAATATTTTTAACAGCAAATATTTTTTTTAAAGAAAATGAAAAATATCACACATCGTTTGCGGTCGTTTTTTTTCGTCGTTGACACGTTTTTTCAAAATGAAATGGCGCAAAAAATGTATTTTGCAACAGTTTATAATTCATCAACGAAAAATATGACATAAACTAAACTCTATTTTAGGTGTGTGAGAAAACATATTTCTCGAATTCTTTCAACATAAAAATATGAGCAATTTGTTTTTGGGAAAAAAATAATCTTTTGGAAGTTTTAATGCATTTAATAAAAAGTTAACTTTAAAAGTACTGTTAAAAACAAAATAAAAAATTCTGATACATAAGACACCAAAATGAAGTTTGAATTGAAGAGATGAAGAAATGCAATGGCATCATTTAAATTTCTATTTTTTCTCTGTTGGATATTTCTTCACATAAAAAACAAATTTTGGCTATCTTGCAAAACTTTTTCAATATTTTTACTGTCGCTACCATTTTTGGTTATTTGCATTTGCAACTAAAGCTGGTAGCATATTTTTATTTGTTGATGAAATTTACCCGAAAGTGTTTATGTTATGTAAGAAAACATGGTGAACAATATCCAGCATGACAAAAGTCTTTAGCTTGTGTCAATAACTTCTCTAGGCCCAAAAAGTGCCAAAAAATCATTAAATGAAAGTTTTTTCAAAAATAAAGCTAGTAGCATATTTTTTTTTGGTGATGAAATTTACAATGCTGTTCAACAATATTTAAAGAAGTAACAAAAACAATGATGGAAACAATTTTGTAACATAAACATAGAGAAAAATAAGTAAAAATAAGTAAATCACTGTTGACGATGACTACATGTTTTTAAAGGAACATTGATAGATAAATCATCCGATTATTTTTTCTCTAAAATGGCGGACACTTAAGATGATAACAAATTCCAATTATTAATTGAACGCTTTAAATTTTTGATGTTGGAACACGTCAAAATATCATTCATAAAAGAATAACTAAAATATTGTGATTTTTATCTGGCATAATTAATTTTGTGTGATTTTTTGAAATTTCAAATTTTTAATGAGTTTTTAATCAAATGTGAATTTTTTAGTGTATTTAAATAAATAAAAAACAATTTTCTTTAGTTTTTGAAACTACAGATGAAATGTTTTCCATAATCAATCAAAAATTTTCAAAAAAAGCTTAAAAATTTCTGTGCAATATTTGTTTCGTCAACAACAAAGATCGCGGGTGAAAAAACATTGATTTTGCTTTTTCTCTCGTTTTTTGTGTCAATTTGGTTGTGCTTTTTATTTGTACTAGAGGTGTCCCGCCCCTCCGGGGCGGCCACCACAGATTCATGCAAAAAGCTAAGGTTCATGTTTTTTCTCTTTGTCATTAATCCCTGATACTCTATCTCCATGTGCAGATTAATAAGTAACGAAAAGTTAAAGAATAAAAAATGATAAATAAAAAAATTTGCTACTAACATTGTAATTAACTTTTTTATGCACAAAAACTTTTCAAAAAATGCAAGCAAAAAAATAACGACAGAAAAATTTCATTTTTTTTTTCTTGCAACATGCGTCATTTGCGCAGTTTGAGAATTATGAGGTGAGCACCAACAAACGCACATAGTCTCTTTTATGGGTAGAAATGTCAGATATTGAACAAGCCTTTTGGAATTAAATCATTTTTTGAATATTTTATTCAATAATTTGCTCTTTTATATTCGTGTTTGTGATAATCTTTTTTGTAACTGTACAATTAATAAATGAATAAGACTAAAATCGAATTATCAGCATTGCTACATTAATTATTTATGTGGCTTAAAGAAAGCATACTTCTAACAGAATTTTAATTTTTTGATTTTTTTAATGTTGCAACGTTTAAGGAGTTTCAAATTATTAATAATTTTTCTAATTCTATGCGATTATGTATCACAACCAATTTTTTTAAATACAAAACCCATTTTTTGTAAATCAATATGAAAATTAAACACTTTATGGACAACACAAATTAATTCAGATGAATTGAATCTAATAAAGCAAGAAATCTCCAATTATGTGGCCTAGAATAAATGCATTTTTTACATTACTTTGTTTTCGCAACACTTTTTACTCTTCAACGATTGAATACGCAGTAACTTTTTTCTCATTGTTGTCATCGAAAATCAATCTTTGATTTTTTGGCTTAAAAAAATTGACTGCAATTTTTTGTTCCGTTTTAGTTGTTTCAAACTCAAATTTCGAAACAAATAGAAGGAAGAAAAAAGAAAAAAGTGGTTAAAAATTAATGATTTTTTTCTCACCGTGACCATTTTGCAACAGCAATGAAAAAAAACATAAATGCATCCATCGGCGAAATAAATTCATTTTTTAGATTTTAGTGTTGCGGTGTCCAAAGTGTGCTGACGAACAAAGTTTTTTACATTTTTTTAATATTTTATTTCTGTAAAAATGTGTTTTAAACTGACAATATATAATTTATCATTTTTTTCAATTTGAGGATTACAAGAATGATAGGTTTAAACTCTTTAGATGCGCAAACATTGATAAAAATAAATATATATCGTACAACTTTAATCATGTTAAAAAAAAGTATGAATATAGCAACATTTTTTTCTACTTTTCTTCAAACTCTCAGCATATTTTCTATGAGATGCCAATGTCAGCAAGAAAGAAACAGGAGAATTTTATAATTTATGCACTGATTCTGGGATCATAAATCAGCGAAAAATGAGTAAAAAATGCAGAAAAGACAAATAAATATTTTGTTTCCATTTCCGAAACCAACTTTTTGCACCCATTTTTTCTACTAAAAATGTTATTCAACCTACAAATTTTATGTTTTAAAAGTTTCTTTGATTCACGTCTATTAAATCTCTCCTTTTTACTTTCTAAAAAATGAAGAATGATTAATGACAACTTATCATGATAATTCTTCCTTCCTTTTTTAATTAAAGAATAAATAAAGTATGATTTGAAAACGGAAATTGAATGTGAAAGGAAAAAAAAATCATTGATTTAATGATATTTTTAGAAACACTTTTTAGAAGAATAAAAGATCAGAGATTTTTATGATCAAATATCTTTGCAAAATAAAGTGTTTAAATATTTTTTATCACTTAATAATTAGCTGCTAAAAGTATTTAGTATTGATGTTTTTTGAAAACTGAATTGTAATTTTTAATAAAATTATTAAATAAAATGTATTGTGATGCAAATTGTATCAGACAAAATATGTCATTTTTTGTTGTTAAAATTCCCGTTTTTAATCCATTAACATTTTTTAATGTTCCGTGTTCGTTTTTTTTATCACAACTTTAATAACACTTTTTCCATTGCGGTTTTTCTATCACTTTTTTATCCGTTTCTTTTTTTCTCACACCTTTGATTGTGGAAAAAAAGTTGATTTATTTTTTGAAAAAAGCAGCAAATTGTGTAACTCAAAGAAAATCTTTGTATTTGCAAAAAGGATTTTGAGAAGCTTAAAAAATAATTTTCAAGCATTTTCTTTTGTTTTTCATTTTTATTTTTGGCCATTTGACACTTTTTTTGTGTTGCGTAAATCAAAGCACATTTTTATTTTTGTTTTGTGGTATTTTTAAAACGTGATTATTATTTTTTTAAATCAATGATAACAATTTTGATTCATTATTTTTAAAACTGCGCAATTGATTCTTTTTGATTTTTGGCCCTACCACAAATGTGTGTTACTTCTTTCTTATACCTAGAAATGAAAATATGAAACTATAATTTCTATTTTTGTTTTGGAAATTCCTAATTTCAATAAAAGAAAACATGTTTAAAATTGTTGATTACAATTTTAAAAGGTTTTGCAAACGAGACAAAAAGAAGGAATCAAAAGCTTGAATAAAGAACTGATCTTAAAAAAATGCATTTTTTTGTTTTGCCGTTTTTAACAAAAAAGAAAGAAGAAAAGAAAGAAGACAAAAGGCAATTTACAATGCTTTTCTCTTTCTTTTTTCATTTTCCAGTATTTTCCATCGTTTTCCAGACACTCTGGCCTCGATTCAAAAATCGATTTGTTTTTTTCTTTTGTCCAACTAGACCAAAAAAACACATTCGAATAAAAGAATCCTCTGGAAAGAAAATTTCTGGAAAAAGTGACCTCAATTCCTCATATTTTTACCTTTCTTTTGATCTTGCTTTTTTAAAGTTGTTAAAACAGAAACAATCACATTAAAGCTTTCTAAATATTTTCCGTGATTTTGTTTTACAAAAATTTTCTTTGTCATTTTTTAAAAATAAATTTAAATTTTAACATTTAAGGGAAATGTCCTCTCGAAAAGATAATGCTGCACTTGTTTCACTTTTGCAAAATCGTGAAAACAATGAAGAAGATGAAGATAAAATTGATCACCATCCACTGATAAGAAAAGGTTCAAATGCTTCAACATCATTAAAAAAATATAATCAAATATGCAAAAATAACAAAGAAAATCAAAAGCTGAAATGCATTGACCAACAAAATTTGAAATTATTAAATTCAGCAGACGAAAATGAAGTAAGTTAAACTTTTATTAAAATCTTTAGGTTTTTGCTACCGCTTTTATTGATAGATAAACTAAAATACAATCAAATTTCATTTCTGACATGTATTTGTGTTGGATAAAAAAATTAAAAAGTACAATACCAAAAAGGGGGTATTTTGATATTGTATTTGGATCGTAGATTTTTCCGTATGATCCATTTTTAATCAACAAATGGGTTATTAAAAATAGTTCAAAAAGCTTTACTCTTTCTTTATGTTCAAAAATTTCACCTAAAAAATTAATAAAATATTCAAATACCAAAAGAGCCAAAATATCTTAAATTAAAAAACTAAACAGCATTATTGAATCAGCATTTTTCATTTTGGTTTAAGCAAAAATAGACTGTCTTTTTTACAATTTTTTTCGATGCTGCTTTTTTGAATGTCGAAAAATTAAGAAAAACAATGTTTTGCAAGGCGAAAAAAAGAAAAACAATTCAAAAATGCATTTTGCCGACCGATTAAAATTTTTATCTTTTCCTTTAATAAAAGTTTTAAAATAGGCATAACTTTTCTTCTGCTGATGTTCTTATTTTATTTGATTTCAAACAGTTTTGAATATTTTAAGAAACATTTAATCAGTAAAAAAAATGCAATACTGTTTTTAATTTTTAGAGATTGTTTAATAAATATTACATTGTTTTTAATTGAAGAAAATTAAACATTACTTCCGAAAAACTAAGCATTATTTAATCTTTGGCACTTTTTTTCTTTCTTTCCAATTTTCTGTTTTGCATATTTTTGATTGTTTCATTTTCACTTAAAAGCATGAATTTTTGTTACCCTTTGATGCTTTCAAATAAAAGCTTGTAAAAAACATGATTCACGGATGTTTTTTTTTTCACTTTTACAATTCCACCTATGAATATTTTTTATTCCTTCTCTATCATTTTTTATTTGTTTATTATTTTTCTCAAGCTTTTGTTGATAATAACATTTGTTTAAAAATTTAGTGTTTTAAAATTCAAAAATCTAATAAAAAATTTATTTTCAAAAAGGTCGTTATAATTTTTTAAAACTTTTACCTATTTTCAATTTTTATCTTTTCTTTTGGTTCACTTAAAACTAATCGTAAATATTCAGTCGGTTTAAAACAAAAACTACAGATTTTTCTTAAACTTCAATGATATCTGACTCTTAGAAGTGTGTATTTTTGTGTAAGAACTAGTCTTACATTTATCTGTTAGATCATCAGATTTAGACGTTTATTAAAGTTAGGTTAAGGCTTCAAAAAAAAAGCAAACTACAGTACGAAAATATTTATCAAAAAATTGATATATTTCCCTCAGAAAAATATGTAAACAAGACATTTATTTATTGATAGACGCTTCCAACGGTTTCTAGAAAAATCTACAGCCAAAAAAAGAAATAAGATTAATCATAATTTTGATCTATCTTTTTATGTCTTTTTCTTCCTCTTTTTTCTTGTTGTTCATATCCTCATTCATCTCTTCTTTTTTAGAAAAAAAGAAAGTTCTCACAAAAATAAGACTCAACCAAAAAAGGTGTGTTATCTCATAAAAAAAACTTTTGACTTTTCTTTTTTTTAACATCTTTAAATTCCACCCTCTCAAAAAAGGGATTGTTTGTTGATTTTTTGAAAATGAAAAAGATTATTTCTGGTTGCAAAATTATTATTGACCTTTTAAAAAATATGTTTGTTTTTTGAAAAAAAGTGAATTCATTGTTAACAGTGTTATGCTTTTGTTTTTTTTCCGCGGGCGCCCGCGCCCGCTTACTTTCAAAAAATTTGCCCGCGCCCGCCCGCCGCCCGCTTACTTTTGAAACAAAACGCCCGCGCCCGCCCGCCGCCCGCTTACTTTGAAAAAAACCGCCCGCGCCCGCCCGCGCGCCCGCTTACTTTCAAAAAATTCGCTAGCGCCCGCCCGCCGCCCGCAAATGTTATATTTGAGCTTTTATTTAACATTTTAAAAGTTTATTCATTATTTATTAACAAAAAGATTATTGATAATATATATTAAAAAAAGAATCATGAAAGTTTAAGATTAACAAGTTGATTATAAAAAGTTTTGTTGCTACTGAGCAGAACACGAAATCTTCCAAGTTTTTGCTAAAATAGCCATAGCAAGTTCAAAAAGCTTTGGAAATTGTTTTTGGTGCATAAACCAAGCTGCAATTGGGTTATCATATCTCCAGTTTCCTTCTTTTATAAGATTGTAGAATGCAAACAATGGAGTCTAAAAAATGAGCTGGTGAACATCTATAAAGTTAACATAATGTTTACTTGATAAAGTTTCATTTTTTTATCGGGAGTTGCAGAAGTAGAAATACTAGCAGCTTTTCTTTTTCTTGATGCCATGGTTTAGACAATACAAATCCACTTTGATATAGAAATTAGTAATGTCAAAATCAGTAAAAATCAAATCCAATAAAATCGGTTAAAATCCAGGTGAAGTTAATAACAATGTAAAATTTTACATAGCAGTTTATTCTTTCTTTTTCGACAAAAAGATTGACACCAATGTGAAAGCAAATTTGCTCATAGGGCATTTAGGTCGTTGCGGTGATAAACTTTTTTCTTTCTTCATTGGATGATTTGTCCTTCCGTGTGATTTTTATGGCAAAAAAATATTCTTTCATAGATTTTCGTTGAGAAATATTGTCAAAAAAAGATTGAAAAAAAAAACAAAATGCCTTTACTTTTTTACTCGCGGGCGCCCGCGCCCGCGCCCGCTGACTTAGAAAAAATCCGCCCGCGCCCGCCCGCCGCCCGCTTACTTTTGAAAAAACTGCCCGCGCCCGCCCGCCGCCCGCGGGCGCCCGCGGGCGGGCGCGGGCGCGGGCAAAGCATAACACTGATTGTTAAAATTTTTTGGTGTTTTTTAAAAGTTTTTAATCCATGTCCACACTAGATTTTTTTGGATAAAATCAAAAACAATGACCATTACGTCAACCAAAATAAATGAGAACAAAAGAATTAATCCTTTGGAATTATTGTGTTTTTAAAAAAACAGTTGATACAGTTTGTTCCCAGATGCATAGTTTTGATGCTTTTTGAAAGTCAAACAACACCACATTTTTTCTCAATGATGATTTAAACGATATCATTGTTATCAATTTTTGGGAAGGAATGAATGATTTGTTTTTTAATGATTTTCTCTGCTTCTTCTTTTTTCTTTTTCTGTTGATTATTGTTTGAGCTTCCAAACACGGGATTGATGAGCGGGCAACAATAAAAATTTTGTTTTGAGTTTTTTAAAAATTTTACTGCCTTTGTTCAAGATCAAATTTTTGGTGGACACTTATTTTTAGAGGTATTTCTTTTCAAGCTAGCACAACAAGAATGTTATGTTTGCTTGTTAGAGATATTTTGAATCTTTAAATTGAATCAACGAGGTTGCTTCAATGACAGTAAACAGGTCTCAAGTTCAAGTTTGCCTTCGTTAACCTTAAAAATTGCATTTTTTAGTTGTTTCGCTTTCTTAAACTTGTTTTTATACATTCAATTTTCTCTTTTCTCATTAACTAACAATTATTTTATTGCTTGTTGAAAATGAAAGTTCTCAATATTAAGCTTTAACCAGATTTTTCTCATCATCACCTTTTTTCATATCATATTTGTGTTTTGTCCCTCTCATTTTTCATCTTATTAGTTGTGAAAAAACAAAATTTTTATCATTAAACTTTCAACTTTCAATTTTTCTGCCGATGACTTCCGTCTCATTTTTTTTTTATCTCGCTACCGTTCATGCATTTTTTATTCTGCAAAAACAATGGAATTCTTAAATGTTTTTTGTATATTTGCGTCATATCTGATATCAATGCTTCTTTAATCCTTTTATCACCTCAAAAAAATCTTTTATCTGCGTTTTTTAGATTTTTTTCTTAATCCACCTGTTTTTTCAGCAATGCATTGTTAGAAGTTTTTTGTTTGATTGTTTTAAAAAAGGTTTTCCACTTTCCTCAAAATTTAATCGTTTATTGATACTCTCTTCTCTCAACATTAACCTTTCGATATTTGTTTGTTTATTTATTTTTTGCAAAATTTTGGATTTTTAAAAAAATTTTAAAAAGGTTCTTTCCCCCAAAGTATTTGTTTCTCACATTCCCCTCTTTCAATGGCTTTTAAAAGTCATGCCCCTCGCAATAATTGTCTAACACAAACAATAAATGTCTGATCTTTTTTGTTGTTCACTTTCTTTTGTAATTTTTTTTATTTGATACTTTCCATTTTTTCAAGTGTCAATTTGTTTTTGAAAAATTACGGTAAAATGCGATTTTAAAAGAACAAATTTATGGTTGAATTTTGTTCACTTCCAAAACATAAAATGAGAGGTATTTTTGATGACAGAAAAATATCAATTTAAGTTATCAATTTTCTCTTCCTGAAAAAACTTTTAAAGAATTTAATCTTCTTATTTTTATTTAATTCCATTGAATAATAATACTTAAAACTATTGACGTTCCAAATGTATTTAATCAGCATCACCAATTTTATTCTCTTGATTTGATTGTACTAAGAATTGTATGTTTTTTTAGATATTCGGGAGGGATAACACCGACGAACGAGCAAGTTTAAGAAGAAAAACTGGAATGACGGTTATTGCTCCAGCAATTAACAATGGCACAATTCCATCCACGTCAAAGAAGGGCGAAAATTTTACAAAATCAATTCAAGCATATTTTGATCGACATCGAGGAAAAGGAAGAAGATCAATTTCAAAGACAAATATTTTAGATGAAAATAGCGATGAAAATTCAATGGATTTTAAAAAGCATAAACCATGGTATAGAAAATTACTGGTTTCTAGTAAGCTGCTTTTTTCTAATAAATAAATTAATGTGAGTAAAATACCTGTTTTAAGAAAGAGTAAGAAGTATTGCAAGACAGTTAATTGAAGATTGGATATTTTTGGCATTATTAGGAGTTATAATGGCATTGCTGTCATTTGGAATGGATTGGGCGATTGAGTTTTTGCAGACAGGTACAGTATCCCAATTTTTAAAACTTCTTTAAGCTTTCAATTAGCATATTTTATAGAACATGCTGAGTTGATGAAAGTAATCGATCAAAAGATGACGGGTGATTCTGCAACAAATTTTGTGCAATATTTACTTTGGGTTTTTTATGCAATTATATTAGTTACATGTTCAGCTTTATTCTCTTTTTATATTGCTCCACAGGCAATTGTAAGTAATTTCTACAGTAATATATTGTGATTTGAAATGATGTTCTGTATGCATCTACAGTAATCATTTTTAGGGTTCTGGAATACCGGAAATGAAAACAATTTTACGTGGTGTAATTCTTAAAGAATATTTAACATTCCGGACTTTAATTTCAAAAATTGTTGGGCTAACTTTGAGTTTGGGATCAGGATTGTGAGTTACAGTAATATGTTGGAAGAAATGAGTTACCTTAAATCTCCTTTTCAGGCCAATTGGAAAAGAAGGTCCATTTGTTCATGTTGCTTCAATTGTTGCAAATCTTTTGAGTCATTTGGTAAATTCCTTTCATGGACCATATGCAAATGAATCTCGATCTTCTGAAATGTTGGCAGCTGGTTGTGCAGTTGGTGTTGCCTGCACCTTTAGTGCTCCTGTTGGAGGTTAGTTTTCTTTTGAATTTTTATTATCTTTCTTTTTTTCCTTTTGCAAATAGAGGCAGCTTATTTACAACCTTTTCTTAGCAAAAAATGAGGGTGAAAGAGTGCAGACACCATTACGTCACATTTTTTGTTTTTTAGGTGTTTTATTTTCAATTGAAGTTACCAGTGTTTATTTTGCGGTAAGGTAAGTATTTACTATTGCAATATCATTTCATTACTGTAATCGTAAAAATTACAGAAATTATTGGAGAGGTTTCTTCGCAGCTACATGTTCAGCTACCATCTTTCGTTTATTACGAGTAATAAATAAACAAGCATGTAAGGTTTTATTGTATACGGTAATGTACAAACAAAGAAATGAAACACTAAATTTTTCAACTGTAAAAAGCTCAAAACTGAATTAAGAAAAATAAATTTTATGATTAGAGTCGACTTTGTACTTTTTTTGTACCATTTAACAATCAATCACCACTGTTTCATTTCTTTGTTCGTTTATTGTTGACTTCCGTAAATTTGTTGTTTTAAATTTAACAGAATGTGTTGTGATATTATTTATTGATTGATTGTTGTTTAGTGACTGTGGTGGCTTTTTATCAAACATCATTTCCCCGTGAAGCATTTATTCCAAGTGAACTTCCGATTTTTGCTCTTATTGGGTGTGTTTTTATTTAAATTTTTTGTTGTTTTTGATAGTGTGTTTGTTTTTACAACGCATTTGTCTCTTCAATATTTTCATAAAAGACCATCAATAATTTTTAGGCTAATATGTGGATTACTGTCAGCGGCATTTATCCTTCTTCAAAGAAGAATGGTATTATTTTTAAGAAGAAATAAATTTGCTAAAAATGTTTTTCAAAAATAGTGAGCTTTTTTAACATTACCGTAATCGCATTGGTAATCATATTTTTAGTTGGCTTATTTATCCTGTTGTGATCTCTGGATTTGTTTCATCTCTGACATTTCATGAAGGCTTTGGAAGATTCATTGGGGGACATCAAAAATTTAGTAAAGCAGCCGTAAATTTCTTTGATAATTGTACATTTACTGAAACTAATAATGCATCAGAAAGATATTGCTCTGACAGTATTATTCATAACTGGACTGATAATGGATCACTTTCTCCATTTTTAACCTTAAGTGTTTTTACTGTGGTTTTTGTAAGTTTAATTTTGAATTTAATTGCTGGAGTTAATTTTTTAATTACAGTACTTTTTGATTGCATTGGCTTCAACGGTGCCAATTCCGAGTGGAATTTTTGGGCCTTCGTTTATTGTTGGAGGTGCATTGGGTCGCCTTGTTGGGGAATTAGTTGCAGTTTTGTGGAAGGATCGAGAATTTGAAGTCTATCCTGGTGCGTTTTTGTTTAATTTTTTTATGTTTATCGTTAATTCATAATTCAGGAGTTTATGCGGTGGTTGGAGCAGCGGCATTTTGTGGCGGTGTAAGTTCTTTTTACTAATACAGTAACATGTTAATTTAATTAACATTTTTAGGTAACTCATACTGTCTCGGTTGCAGTAATTGTTTTTGAATTAACTGGTCAATTAATGTATATTTTGCCTGTTATGGTAGTGTTTTTATTACTGGTTATCCGTTTAACTAATTATTATTCTTTTAGATTGCTGTGCTTATCGCAAATGCTGTTTCCTCATATCTTCAACCATCAATCTATGATTCCATTATTCGAATTAAGCATTTACCATATTTACCAGATATTCCACATTCATCTTCGAAGTAAGTCATTTTATCACAGCAATATAAAAATAAACATGTTCGATTTTAGCTTCCATGGAATTTGCGTTGAACAATTTATGACTTCAAATGTAAAATATTTATCAAAAACTTCAACCTTTTCTGAACTTGAAAATTTATTATCAAAAATGCCAAAGCTTAAAGCTTTTCCAATTGTTGAAGATAATCGTATGTTTTTCTTTTTGTCACGGATTTTTGTGAAAAATTAGTTTCAGGAAATCCAGTTCTAATTGGTTCATGCAGTCGGGCAATATTGTTACAAGCTTTGGATAAGCATGTTGGACATGCTGCAAGACAAACAGAAGCAGTTCGAAGAATTAAAGAAGCAATTGCAGATATTGATCGAAGATTTAAAATTGTTGACCGACAAAGAAATAGCATTTCAGAAGGTGCAACTGCAATGGCAAAACGTCCATCAATATTTGAATGTCTAAAAATTGATGAAGAAAATAATGAACCTTCTGACTCTGGTGTTACACCACCAAATATTATTATTCAAACAATTGCCCCAACTCCGACAGATAATCTTAAAACATTTGATTTTTCAAATCGTCGAACTCAATCCACCACAAACCCTGAACCATCATCTGACAAAGAAGAAGAAGGACAACGTCGAAGAGCCCAAAGTTCAATCACCCCCAATCGATTTACTGTAATTCCAGTGAATGAAAGTAAATCTCCAAATGTTCCGGGGCTTCGACCTGGTGGACGTCGGGGTGGACTTTCTGTTGAAAATATTCTTGAACGTGGATCTGTGAGTGAAGGTGAAGAAGGTCATCGAAAGGGCTCAAACGATACCGTAACAACATCAACAACAACAAGTTCAATTGGAAAATTATCAAATCGATTATCAACTTCATCATTTCTTTCATCTCTCAAAAATGGGATAAAACGTGAAAGGCCAAGATCTTTTCATGCAGAAAGTCAATCTTCTACAGTTGGTGGAAATGGAAGTAACACAGATATGTATCATACAATTGGAGATGTATTTCGGTCAGTGCTAACATTTGGTAAATCTCGAAATCATGGCAGCGATGAATATGATCTTTCTGGTGATGAAAGAAAGCTTTGGGAACTTGAAAGATTATCACAACAAATTAATTTTGATGATATCAATGTTGATCCTGCCCCATTCCAATTGGTTGAAAAAAGCAGTCTTTTTAAAGTTCATTCATTATTTTCTTTACTTGGACTTAATCGAGCTTATGTTACAAAATGTGGTCGACTTGTTGGTGTTGTGGCTTTAAGAGATGTAAAGATTATATTTTCTTAAGATTACTTGTTAATCATATAAATCGTTTTTAGCTTCGAATTGCAATTGAAAAAGTTCAAGATGGAACATTATTTATTAATAGTGGTTCGATATATGATGCCCCACCAAAGCGATCCAGTGAACTTTTATTTGAAGGTGAACATCTAATGGGCCGTTCAGCTTCAGATGAACAAGATGAAGATGATGCTGAAAATGATAAGCTTACTGTAAGTATTTCTTTACGTCATTAAGTTTTATGCTTTATTTGGGTTTTTTAGCGTCGGCCAATTGTCATTAGTCGAACCGGTTCCCAACTTGGTGATAAAAAATATGCTGATTTAGCAGCTGAACTTGCAAAATCCCAAGAAGAACCAATCCAAGATCCTAATCATCTTTCTGTAAATCAACCTCGATTAAATGCAATATCTGATCCTTGCATTGTTTTAAATGCAAATGAAATGCCTGAACTGGAAAAATCTCGTCCATCTGGGTCATCAGCAGTTCCAGAAGTTCAAAAACCTAAATTTCAAGTTTCACCATGTCCATCAATAAGAATAAATTCAAATCCATCTTCTCCCACAACATCCATAAAATCAAATAATGAAGCTTCAAATATTGATTCAAATAAAAAACGAAAAAAATCTCGACATGTTCAAATTTGTATTCCTCCGACCCCGGATTACAAGAAAACTGACAGACCCGCGTTTGATTTTCCTTCATCCTCTGATGAGCGTTGATCCACTTTTACCGTAGGCTTTTTTCACGGGTTTTTCATTTTCGCATAATCTTTAAAAAATCAAAAATATGTTATTTTTGGTATTCACTTTATTTCTATTTGTGTATTTTTGTTTTACCAAAAACGGGAAATTTGCTAATCTTTAAGCATTCGTATTTTTTGCATTTTTATATATTTTTTAATAATAATACTGCATGTTTTAATTTAATAAATTATCATCACTATATATATATAGAACACCTTAAACTTAGCAAATTTATTGAAAAAAATGCCTGTTTTTAAAAGTTAAAAAAGAAATTAAAATATTATTTGTTAAACTGTGTTTAATCTTTCAAGGGAAGATGATATTCTTCTTCTCAAGAAGTCCTTGATATTGTTCAAATAATGACATTGGCAACGGAAAACTAATTATTTTTATTTAAAAATTAATAATTGGTAAAAATTTTATTCAATTTTAAATGTAAAAGTAGTACCAAAATAAAATATTCAAAAAACATAAAATAAACTTACGAATCACTGATGTCAAAACCCATTGAATATTTTTTAAAGAGACAGAAAAAAGTTCCGATCGCATTTTCGATTTCGAAATA